>JBBPBR010000003.1:58178281-58198181 GCA_037974775.1 Cicer pinnatifidum
AAAGAAATACCTAAATTGCTTTACCAAAATCATCTTAAATATATATTTTGAAGGTTTTATTCTAATTTTAAAAATTAGACCTCTAATAAAAAAAATATAATTTTAGTAATTAAAAAAATATAAAATAAGTTTTAGTCTCTAGAAAATTTAAAATTTTATTTTTAGTTCTTATAAAAAATTCTCAAATTTTTAGTCAATTTTTTTTTATTTACTTTTAGTCTCATTTTTAGAAAGTTTTTGTAAAATATTGATAATTTTAGTCCCTCAAAAAGTCCTATAATATCAAAATAGGAACTACAAATAAATAATTTAAAAAAAAAATCATAATTTTGTAGGAAATAAAAATATATTTAACTTAAAAAACATTTACTTTTATTTTATTATATTATGAAAAAAATAAAAAAAAATTAAGATTCCTTTATTGGTGAGATCCTATGCAGTTAGTCTCGACGCGTAGACCATCACCGGTCTTGCCTGCACTTTACTCAATTAAGATTTTTCTTTTAGTGAAAAATATAGAAATGTGCTGAACAAGACCGGAAATGTGGAAAGTTTATTAATTTTTTCAACCTCCTTCTATTTTTCCTTTGTAATTACAGTGAAACAGGAAAACTTATAATATCAAGTGGATTTTGTTTTGATTATAGGTGGGAGCACCCTTGTACTCCCTTTTAACATATTTGTTTATAAAAGAAAAATATTTCCATCATTCATCCAATCCATCCATTCAATTCATTCACAAAACTTAAAGTTAGATAATAAAATGGATTCCATCCTCCCATTTAATTATATAGATGAATCCAATTTATCCAAACATTTTTTAAAGTTAAATAGAGTTACATATATTTTTTTAATTAAATCCAACAAAAAATAAAAATATTATAATTAATTTATTAAAATGGTAGAAAAAGGTAATTAAATGGATTGGATGGATATCCATTAATTGAAAATATGATAATGAGTGGATGGAATGATTTTATTTTTAGGGGAAGGCGTTAGATTGAATTTTGATTCATCAATTACTATTTAAATTTAAATATTCATTCATATATATAAAACTATAAATATAAAAATTATATATATATATATATATATATTATAATTAATATAATAAAATAATTATTATTAGACAATAATAAAATTAAAAGATACTTTCTATAGAGAAGAGATTATAATTTTTAATATTTAAAAAAATACTAAGTATATTTAACATGTACATGTATATAAAACTTAAAAACTACAATATTATCATTATTGGGACGAGTTCGAGTGTGAGATGAATATCAACATCCATAAATCTATTTATGTCTTCAAATTTTATTTTCGAAAAAAATATATACCCACACCCATATTTAATTAAAACGAATTTTCTATATCTAAATCAACACGAATTTAAATAGACACTCGTGACTGCGTATCATTCTATCATCTCCACTAACCATCACTTAGAATGATATGGGTTAAAATCTTCTCCATTTATCTTTTTTTTTCTATCTTTTTCATTACCAAAGTATTCAGAATATAAAATATAATAATATGATATTTGGTGAATTTAAATATTTTTATACAACTAAAACTTTTCCAAACTATAGTAATAGAGAAAAAAGAAAATGAAGAGATATTGGGTTGTTTTTAAGCACGTTTTTAATCTTCCTATGAGAAAATAATGAACCGAGTTTGTAAATAAATAAATAATGAACCAAACGAGTTTTTTAACTCGGTTATCAAGGACGTTTTTAACTTTAAAAAAGAAAAAGCGATTTTTGTTAACTCAAATGCAGCCAAAACAACGAAGTTGCTAGTGAGTGCCAGCTGTCAAACCGAGACGATTTTAGGTAACCGACATTAAAAATGGATATAGACAACATAACCTTAGCTGTGTGTCTGAATTGAAGACATATCATGTTTGTATTTTGACTTTGCTTTGATGAAAATTATGTACTTGGAAGTTGGAACAATACACATTTGCTTTACCTCATATCCAGTTCTTTCAATTTGTTAGAAAGTCAACATGAGCACGCTTCCAAAAGTTCCTATAATGCTATCCATACCCTTCCAATTAGACACCATCTAGAAGATATAATTTGGATGGTTGGTGTCACTTTAGTATCAGCTTAAGAACATTAAATAAAAATGTCTCGTACGTTAATTGGGTATCATAAAAATGTCTAAATGTTAAAAGAGGTTTGCTTAGAATCTTGAGTTTAAATATGAGTAATGAATTATATTGATAAAACTCTTTTAAAGTAACTAATTCATCTTATAATATAAAATGAATAATATAAATTAATGCTTTACCAACTTGGTTGTAATGTATGTATAAGCTGCACCAACCAATCCTCTCTCCTAATTAAAGTTGCTCACACCGCACATTCTCCACTCAATTCTCTTTTCGAATTAAATGCAAGACCTCTCTTCTCTCTACAAATTCAACGCTAGTGCGGAAATTTATAATTTTTAATTAAGATTATGATTAACGTCAATATTCCCGCATAATGTGATAATAGGTTCTAGAATCGAAACTTTGATTTGCAAGAGAATTTTTAACATTTTTCAACTGAGCTTAACAGAAACATGTGAAATATGATGGTTCATATTCTATATATTTATCAGTAACAAAAATCATCTAAAACGAATAGGATAGTTAATATGATGATATATATTTACATGATATAACATATAAAAAATTCTATAAATAAATATAAAAATTATATAACTCTATTGGTAAAAGATATTAAATAATTCAAATATTTATTTCTTTATTATATAAAAATTTATATTTTTATCTCCACATACATTTATGATAATATTAAATAATTTTGCATCTTTGAGTTAGGATCTTTCATCTGCACTAGTACATTTTAACGTTGTTACATTGTCGATATTAGATCGATTGTTATACATTCAATGTAATAAATAAGACGGTGGCAAATTTATTATTATAATAAACTTTGTTAGATCTGTTCTAATTGAACCATTCTAACAGTTACATTAAAAAAAATAAAACTACACCAAAAAAAAATTGTATTAAATTTATTATTATAGTAAATTTTATTAGATCTGTTCTAATTGAACCGATCTAATATACATATTAAAATTAAAAATAAAACCTGCACAAAAAAAAAACTATGCAAAAAAAAAAAGACATTAACATATTTGTTATTATTACAAATTTTATTAGATCTGTTTTATTAGACTGATCTAACAAGTCTTTTTTTAAAAAAAAAATTCTAAATTAACCAAAACAAATTGTAAATATTGCATTTAATAGTTACAAATATTTATTCTGTAAACCCATTTTGCAATTCATAAGCACCTTCCCCATTTTGCCTCTTTTCATCCTTTGTTCTTCATCTTTTCTTCTGCAAAGCCACAACTGAGTCACCCATTTTTCATCATTTTACCTTCATTCTTCATCAAATCCAGCCACAAATTAAACACGTGCATCTTACCCGTGAAAACGTTTTCATCCTTCCACATTTAACCTTCATACTTTAGCGAAATCTGAATCGTGAATCTTCTAATAACAACTTTAGTGAAATCTGAATCGTGAATCGTGAAATCTGAATTGTGAATCTTCTAATCTGAATCGTGAATCTGCTTTCTCTGGTAATTTTCTAATAACTCTTGTTTGTTATTCAACAATCTAAAATTATTTGATTGTTAATTATTCTTATTATTAATCTTTAATTGATGGAGAAATTTGAAGGAGAAATTTCTACATAAGTGATGGTGAATTTTAAAACTGCATGTTATGTGTTTGTGATATTGTCTGTGTTAATAATATGTTCTGCACATTCCCTGCATGTTATGCTAGTCTTATATCTTCATGCTTAAATTGCTTGCACCACTCTGCATGTGATGACAGTGATTTTTGAGTGATTTCTGATTGGAATTGGGCTTTATTTAGTGTGCTTATATACAATATTTATTGATTATTACAAACAAAGATGGAAAACACAAACTTGCATCACCATAAACATGCATCACCAGAAACCTGTTTGACTTGGTTTTGATTTCCGTTTTGTTAGCGAATGATGAATTAAACGAAGCTGAAGCATGAAATTATTTTTGACATTGTTCGCATTCATAGCTAGAACTGGTTTTGGTTCCATCTTAGTAATCATTGGTAACTTAGTCGAAGCTGAAGCCTGAGATACTGTTGAGTTGACTAGGTAAGACTGGTTTTGATTCTATTTTAGTAGCAAATGCTAATTTAAGCGAAGCTGAAGATGAGATTCTGGTGATACTATTCATTTCCGAAGGTAGAGCTTTGGTTATTTGTTCGTTTTCAGGATCTTTTGAGCTTAAAGATCTTTTGATTGACCGAACATTTGAAATTCAGCACCAGTAGTTTCGTTCCTACAGAAATAGAATGCATAGTGTTAGTTGTTGTTCTAAAATTATTCTAGTTGGATTTTTTTTTTGTTGCAATGCAGTGGAAATTATTGTGATGATCATAGATGTTTCTTTTGTAACATATATGCAGCTTCTGCTTTGAAACTTGTATTTGCATGAATGAGTGGGCAGAATGTTTTTGAAATATTAATTGCAAGATTTTGTGAAAAGTTTGTATTGTTGAACTATGTTACTTCTTTGTTGTTTATTGAGAATATCAATTGAATGATTGATTCTTAAATGTTTGTGGTTTGATGTTGAAAGGGAAATAGTACGTAAACTGAATGGCAGTGTTTTGAAAAGCATTATGATGAAAAATGTGAAATTAGCGATTCAACTTAATAGATTACATTACCAACATAATGGAAAATAATTTCTGGGACTTTATTGAAAAACAGAAGGAACATCCCTGCCTCAAAGTTATTATTGGGGTACATTATCTGTCTCTGCAGGGTAATTATGGATTGTTTGTGATTTAGATAAATTTATTGAGTGGTAGTGTGAGGCCATTTTGTAATTTTGAGTCATTTTACCTTACGATTTTGATGACCTTAAAATAAGTCTTTTGAAGATTTTTTACTAGCCATCCTTGATTCAATTTTTTAGTGTAAGAGTTATTTTATCAAGGTAATTTAAGCCTTTCAAATTTAATAAAAATTCAACAATATATACAAGAATAATTATGTAATTTTACCATTGTATATTTTTTCAGAAGTAGTTATGAATCGCAGTTGGATGAATGCTAATCGATTGAGTGAAGAGTATGAAAAGGGAGTTGAGGAGTTTTTACAATTTGCTTTAAAAAAACTTCCTGAAAGTAAAGGAAGGTTTTATTGTCCTTGTGTTATTTGTTTGAATGAAAATACATTACATTTTGAGGAAATACGAAGTCATCTTATTTGTTCTGGGATTGACCTGAACTATATCAGATGGATATGGCATGGTGATTCGTTAAACATGTCAAATACCTCAGAAAGAGAGGAAGTTGATGTAGATATGAATGATCAACTAGAGGACATGATACGTGATGTTGGAGAAGAGTCCTTTAATCATGCACATGTATATGATAACTTATGCAGTGACAAAGAAGAGCCTTTGTATCCGGGGTGCACTAACTTCACACGGTTGTCTGCGGTATTGAGATTGTTCAACTTGAAGGCGAGAAATGGATGGATAGATAAAAGCTTCACTGAATTACTTGAATTGTTGAAAGAAATGCTCCCAGAAGGTAACACATTGCCGAATCGTAACTATGAGGCAAAGAAGTTATTGTGTCCAATGGGCATGGAGTATAGGAAAATGCATGCATGTCCTAATGACTGTTTATTGTATAGAAATGAGTTTGAAGAGTTGACTAAATGTCCTAGGTGTGGACTATCACGCTACAAAATGAAGGATGGTGATTCCAATCATGACGAAAGCTCAAAGAGACCTCCTGCAAAGGTGTTATGATATCTTCCAATAGTTCCAAGGTTCAAACGTTTGTTTGCTAATATAAATGATGCAAAGAATGTAAGATGGCATGCCGATGAGAGGAAGCGTGATGGACAACTTCGTCACCCATCTGATTCTTTGCAATGGAAGAAAATTGATGATTTGTATCCAGAGTTCGGAAATGAGCCAAGGAACCTTAGGCTTGGACTTGCTACATATGGAATGAATCCATATGGAAATTTAAGTAGTAACCATAGTTCATGGCCTGTTCTACTAGTTATCTATAACTTACCTCCTTGGATTTGCATGAAACGTAAATACATCATGTTATCTATGATGATTTCAGGTCCAAAATAACCTGGAAATGACATAGATGTTTATCTAAGTCCATTGATTAAAGATTTGAGAATGCTTTGGGAAGGTGTTGATGTGTTTGATGGGTATTCTCGTGAATATTTTAAGATGCGTGCAATGCTATTTTGCACAATCAATGACTTTCCTGCATATGGAAACTTGTGTGGCTATAGTGTTAAGGGACATAAAGCATGTCCTATATGTGAAGAAGGAACACGCTACCAACAATTGAAACATGGGAGAAAAACTGTTTATGTTGGGCATCGAAAATTTCTCAAGTCTAATCATCCATACCGTAAGTTGAGAAAAGCGTTTAATGGACACCAAGAGTATGTAATTTCTCAAAAAGCCTTAACTGGGGAGCAAGTTTATCAACGGGTTAAGGATATAAATGTTATCTTTGGAAAGAACCAAAAACAAACATATGAGAAAAATATATGGAAGAAGAAGTTTGTGTTCTTTGATCTTCCTTACTGGTCTAGTCTAGATGTAAGACATTGTCTTGATGTGATGCATGTGGAGAAAAATGTGTGTGATAGTGTAATTGGAACACTTCTCAACATTCAGGGGAAAACAAAGGATGGCTTAAATTCTCGTCTAGATATGGTTGATATGGGTATACGACAACAATTAGCTCCACAATCAACAGGTATACGAACATATTTGCCTCCTGCTTGTCATACATTGTCAAAAAAGGAGAAAATATGCTTTTGTGAGTGTTTAAGGGGAATAAAAGTGCCACATGGCTACTCCTCAAATGTCAAGAGTCTTGTGTCAATGAAAGATTTGAAATTAGTTGGCTTAAAGTCTCACGATTGCCATATTTTGATGCAACAACTACTACCAGTGGCTTTACGTGGCATATTGCCTAAAAAAGTAAGAGAGGTCTTAACTAGGTTGTGTTTATTCTTCAACGCTATTTGTAGCAAAGTCATTGATCCTCAAAAATTAGATGAGTTGGAAAATGAAGCTGTTATTATCTTGTGCCAACTAGAGATGTATTTTCCTCCTTCTTTTTTTTGACATCATGGTTCATTTAATTGTTCATTTAGTTAGGGAGATTAAATTATGTGGTCCTGTTTATTTGAGGTGGATGTATCCATTCGAGCGTTACATGAAGATTTTAAAAGGATATGTGAAGAATCCACACCGTCCTGAAGCATCTATTGTTGAAAGGTACATAGCAGAAGAAGCTATTGAGTTTTGTTCTGACTATATGTCAAAAGCAGAAGCCATAGGAATTCCTAGATCTCGTCATGAGGGAACATGTGTGGGTAATGGTATACGAGGCTTAAAACTTAAGAGCATGGGACGTGAGGAAGTACTTCAAGCACATTTGTATATATTGAATAACATTGATGAGGTTCAACCTTACCTTTCTACTCATAAAAGCATTGTGAAGAAAAATTATCCTAGAATGAATGAAAAATGGTTGTTGAATGAGCATAACAAGACTTTCTTAAAGTGGTTTAAAGAAACCATTTTAACCAACAATTCTACTTCTAATACACTAAAATGGCTGGCAAATGGGCCTCACTTTGATGTCATAACTTGGACTGGCTACAATATCAATAATTTTACATTCTACACAAAAAGTCAAGATGACAGTAGTACCATGCAAAATAGTGGGGTTATGGTCGTAGCTGAGTCCATGCATTTCTCTAGTTCAAAAGATAAAAACCCTGTTACAGCATCTATACCTTACTTTGGGACCATTGAAGAGATTTGGGATGTCGATTTCATTAAATTTAAAGTGCTTGTTTTTAAATGCAAATGGATTGACATCAATAATGGTGTTAAAATTGATGAATTTGGTTTTACATTGGTGGACCTTGAAAAGGTAGCGTATAAGGATGAGCCTTTTATTATGGCATCCCAAGCAAAACAAGTGTTTTATGTTAGTGATCCTTGTATCAAAAAATGGTCAGTGGTTCTCCAAGGTAAAAGTTTTCATTGACCAAATGAAAGTCTAGATTCAACGCTAGATATTTTTGAGACTCCTCCATTCTCACAACGAATACTTACTTTCGTTGAAGAAACTATAGTGGACGATGAGTATGCCACTCGTGATGATCATCAAGAAGGCATATGGGAGAATATTCAAACATAAGACTCGTAAGAAATAAAATGGTAATAATGATAATTTATCTTAATAAATTTCACATTATATGTAATATTTACTTTGATGGTTTATAGTTTTTACCAATGTATGATATGATTGCCTATAATTATTGTTCTCCATTATTTTAAAATATTATTGACCATTATTATTCTTTTTTAAAAAGGACACATGAATAATTCGTCAGCTCATTCGCAAAGTGTGGAGGGTACTCAATCTACACAAAGAAATGGTAGACGTGGTACACGTATGGCAAAGTTGAAACGTAAATATATGATAGGTAAGAAGTTATCGATTGATTTAGATCCATTAACTGGATTACCTTCAGGGATAAATAGGAAAAACTTTAAGGGTCATGTTGCTTCCCTTGCTCGAAGCTTTGTCAGTATTTTGGTGGATAATTAGGACGACGTAGATAGCGACTTGAAAAATCAGATATGGGAAGCTATTAAGGTACTTGTAGTTTAAACTTTGAGTCTGACACTGATAAACACAAACAAAAATAGTTATTACTTATTACTAAAATATTAAGCTATTAATGCCATACACTAACTTCTCCATTGGTTTTGTAATGTAGGTGAAATGGGATGTTCCTGATTCTGATTTTTGAAAAAGAAATGGATTTCATATGCTGGTGAACGTTGGAGGGCATTTAAAACTAGTCTAGCATCTAGATATTTAAATGGTGGGAATTTGAGTCACAAGTCTCCTCTTGAGGCATATACTTATCTTGATAAGGACACATGGAAGACGTTTGTTCAGAAGCGGCAGGATCCTTCCTTTGTGGTTAGCTAGATTTATAATTTAATTTCTTTTATTAATTTATTTCTAGTATTATATTTAATTGGTACATTACTTATAATAGGAGAAACGAAAGAAGGCACAAGTGATCCAATCTCATAATAAATACCCTCACCTAATGTCTCGTGGGGGATATGAGTTGCTTACTGAAAGATTGATGAATGAAAAAATAAAGCAAAGACAAGAATCATCTGGAAATTCAATACTTGCACCTCCATCTCCACCATCACGCCATGAAAAATGGAAGAGAGCCTGACAAAAGCCACCGGGAGATTACTCATCAGAAGATGCTCGTGTCATTGCAGAAAAAATTGTAAGTAATTGTGTAATCAATTATTAATTTAAACTAATAGTCATTGGTGATTTGTTAATTTGATTTGCTGCGTTTAGAAAAAATATGTCAGCAGGTGTTATTTTTTTCATTCCTCTATTTATAATAACATGTAGAATAAATACAATAAATGTTAATTGATATCATTAGCTAATTCAATTCTTAATATGATTCTAATTCAAAAATTAGTGTTTGCTGTTTTGGAAGAATTGGATCTTGATATATATATGAAAGGACAATGAGAGTTTATTGATTCTCAACATGTTATTGATTTAAGTCTTCTGTATTTTCATTTGTTTTAAGTCTCTTAATTATTGTATATGTCCTCTCTATAGTAAAAGTTTATGAAATGTGTATTTCCTAATTTTTGTAGTGCAACTGTTATATGCTTTATCCCAATTCATATATTTGAAAACTGAGAATTAATATTAAGTATAATATAGATATAGACATTAACAACATCTTTACAAAAGTCTTTAAGCACACAAAAATTCATCATAGCCATTAATTTATAACTCCTTTGTACTTTTTCTTCTTCTCATTTGATGCTGAAATTTCTGATGAAGATATAGATAAAGGTTGGTTTTGCATTGGCTTTGATTTTTCTTTGTTGATTTTGTTCTCTGCCTTAACCATGATATATATATATATATATATATATATATATATATATATATATATATATATATATATATATATATATATATATATAAAGATGCAAAGATAGTTCTTTTAATGTGTTTACAAAGTGTGAGAGTGAATGATGATGCAAATTGGTACTGAATGTGGGGAAGTAAAGATGCTCTAATAAATCATTTTTGAATTTGACTTGTTATATTGATTCAAATTCAACCGATCTAATAAATCATTTTTGAATGTGACTTGTTACATCTATTATTTTAGCTGATTTAATAATTAACTATTTATTACAACGTTTGATGTTAGATCGTACAAGGAATCGATCTAACAAGTACGTAGAAACCGATCTAACAAGGTTTTATTGTACTAGTGCTGTCATTGGTAATTCATATATTAATTACTTTAAGTTTTGCATAAAATATTGTATTAAAGTTTTTTTTTTAATATTAAAATATTTGATTTGTTGTCAGTGATACATGCACCCCTAATTATTCTACATCAATTCAACATCTCATTTTATTTTTATATTTCTCTTTTCTATCAAATCATCAATATATTATATTTATTACATTATTTTTTTTTACTCTCTTTACCTCTTCGTTTCTCAATATGTATACACCCATCATTGGCAGAGGTTTGTTGGGACTAATAGTGACTTTGGCTACCACAAAACCCCAACATTTTTTTAAATAACCTATTTAAAAATTACAAATAAAAACCTAATAAAAAATAAACAACTTATTTCAATCTAAATGCTAGTTATATGGAGTGAGTTACATCTATATATAAAAATCAAACCAGTAATTCGACGGTTTTAATATTTTAATTGAAACTAATTATTTTAAGTGTTTTATTTCAAACTAAATTTAATCAAATAAATTTAATCTATATTAATTTTAGTATAGTTTTATATCATTTATTATCAACAATTAATATCTAACGAAACTATATCATATTTTATTTAATATTATATTAGTAGTATCTTAAAAAATATGTTGTATTTTTTAATTATTATATATTACTTTTTTCATTGTGATTTATATACGTGTCATGAAAAAGTGTACGTACTTGTGTCAATTTGTTCAAATAAAACCAAATAAATATTTTTGTCGTCCATTTGATTGATCTAATTTTATGAGAAATTATTAAAGCTCAACCAAACTGACATTCTTATTTTTTTCCTCTTCACAAAACAAACTAAATCTATAAAGTATTCATAACTCTATCTTTTTCAAACTTGTGCATCTTTTAGATTTGATTCCACCTCTTTTGACTATTTTTGTAAAAATGTTGTGCATTTACATTATAAATTTTTAACTTAAAATTTTAATATATAATAAAATATTATGTTTAATTATTTTATGAATTAAAATTTTAAAATGATGACTTCCCCTAATTTTCTTCAAGGTCCACCATTGACGTCCATAGGAGTGTACACCAATATTTTTCACACAATTATATCTAGAACGCATAATCTAAACTAACATTCTATTCATGTTAGGTGATATAGCTTTTTAGAACTCTCAAACTTTTAAAACCAAAGGCCCATGTGCTCTTTTGGATAACTAGCGACCTATTTTTCTATTAATGTATTATATTATCATAGCGTATAAAATCAATAAAACTAGGTTCATGTTTGAAATAAAGTCCATAATAAACATTATAAAATAAGATCATCATACACATTACAACCAAACTGACACATTACAAAATAATTGAACGGTGTAATATTTTTGTAGTATTACATCAATGTAATTTAAATCATAAAGGATACTAGTATCATTCTAACTAGTAATGCATATTGTTTGATGTGTTTTGAACTTGGACTACATACAATTTTTGTTGGGTTTCTTGTAATTCTAGTTGTAACTTCACTGCCATTTTTTTGTATTTCAGCATTTGGAGGAGGAGGAGTTGGAATATTTGTTGAGACAAAATCTCTCTAACTTGGTTTTAATGATAACAAAATTAATGAAAAGATTATGATTGTGTTTTAAAGACTAATCTGTGCTCTTGAGTGTATAAGAAAAACAGGTTATTATTCATTAAGGAATAAAAAGCAAATTCTAAGTTAAATGCTAAGTATGGAAAGGCCGAGGATAGCCTCACAAGCTGAGGAAACTGCAGTTTTATATTCTCACGGGTTTGAGTCCATTAAACAAGGGCCCAATAGTATTATAAAATGAATTATTTGAATTCATTCAACAAGGGCTGAATGGTATTAAAGAATGAATTGTTTGATTCATTCAATAAAGACAAAATACTATTATTTTAAAGAAAGGCTTTTGAAGAAAAGTTGCAAGAATGAAAAAGAAAGGCACGGGGAATGATGATAGTAGCATGTGCCTAAAGTCAACATTTTGAATTGCATCCCAACACTTTATGAAAACAACATATCACATCTTAGGCTTATTAGGCAAAAGGCTACATGCACCTTTATGTGATACAAAAGGATTTAAATTCAAATATACAAAAAGGTAACAAGAAACATGCCCAAAATAAATGGATCACATGTCTTAAGGCAAGGCAAGAAGCATTCACGTGAAGCCTTCCCATAGTCTTGAAGGAAGGAAGAGAATAGGACATCACATGGTGGTTGAAAGCATTAAATGGAGGAAAGAGAAAAAGCTCACATGTGAAGCTTTATCATGGCATTGAAGAAAGAGAAGGAAATTGACTTCACATAATATTCAAACCTTAAAACAAGGAAAAAGAAAAGGTCATCACGTGTCCCCAAGTGTCAAGAAATCAACTACCTCGTACTTGAACATGGAATGCATATCTCAAATGAGCTGAATGACATTTTCGTAATTATGAAGAAAAACCTTGGCATTTCTCAAATGGTTTTTCCAATGGACATAAAAGACTTGGCTTATGATATGAACATCACAAGACCTTAAAGTCTTCGAAAATTACAGCTCACATGGTCAAATAACAGCTGTGCATTGCTGCAAAAAGTGAATTGACAAAGTCTTGTCAAGATCAAGTTACAAGAAAAGTGAGGATGACTATAATGGCAATTCCGTAAATATGATGAAAGACTTAGATTATTTTGAAATAAGGTCCAACGGTCATCAAGGGCTTAGATCTCTATAAAATGCATACAGGCTCTCCAATGGAAAATACACAACACTATGAAATGCGATAATATTAAAACACAATTTTAATGTTAAAAATTTTATTTGAAAATCCAATTTTAATAGTAAAAATTGAGTTTTAAAACAAAGTGTAATTTAATAATTAAAATAAAAGATCAAATCAATTTTAATGGTGTTGACCTATTTACATCTAATTATTACCACTATGATTGCTAATCTAGGAAAACTCAATCATATTTATCTATATAACTTAATAAATAAGATATCTCTCCAAATGTCATTGTATCCATAAATAACTTACTCCTCTAGATTTCATTTGTGTATTTATATTTCACAATTAAATTTGTGTTGTAAACATGTCAAAAACTACGTTATTTTGAATTTATAATAAATTGTCTTGTGTAATGTTCGAAATTTAAATCCATTTTAATATTTTAATTTATCATAAACATTTTTGGCAAGATCAACGAGAAACACATTTTTACAAATCTAAATATCATAAAATATACTTTATGAATATTAACACGGTTGCGAAACCAATTAGAAAACTCTATGTGAACATTTTTGTCTATCAACAGAAACAATCGCACCATTTAGATGTATTAAAATTAAAAACAAAAAGCTATTAGTAGTGATGGAGTTTGTTAATGAACATGTCACTTTTAAAATTATTCATATTAATATATTTATTTGGTTTCAAAAATAAATTTTATTAATTTTAGAATGATTTTATTTTAACTATAATATGTCATTATTATTGCTAACGACGGCTTTCGTAATTAAATGTGTTTTTAATATATGTAAATAATGATTAAGTTATTAGAAAAGTTTTTAAAAGAATAATGATAAATAAAAAAATTTAAAAGAGGATAATAGTATCATGAAGTGGTGTAATTATGGTGTTATTTAATACCATAGAAATGTCCGAGTAACCTTTATAAATATTAGTAATTTGATGAGAGTTATTGATGATGATTTTAAAGATTATGTATGCACTATAAAGTTTCTTTCCTTATATCAATTAAGAAATGGCCACGAGAAATTAAGAAAGAACAAAAAGAGATAAATTGAATATGAGTTAATTATTGTCTCAAGACTTTATCATCACACACTATGAAAAAAAGGTATGCTATTTATTATATTTTTATGTGAGAATCATATTTTCCAAGTTTGATAGTTTTTCTTGAATGTGAAACTTTATATGAAAACATCACCTTAACATGATGGACTAAACTAGTTCCTCATGGCTTGTAACAAAAAATGTTACTCTTGTGTACCCAATAAAACATTAATTAAAAAGCTTTTTTTTTTATAAATGCATATTTTACCAACTAAATTTTCTCTTACATTGTTAAAATATTTTATAATATATGTCGCACAAACTAAAGGTCTACCATTTTCCTTTCTTACACATTCTACTTCATTCTTTGTATGGTTGGAAGTCAACTTTTATTTTTTATGTCAATAAAATTAAAATCTTCCCACAAAAAGGTGCATTCTCACAAATTTATATCAAATACTAAGAGCATCTCCAACGGTGAATTCAATATGGCTTCATTAAATGTGGTCTACAGTGCTACATCATCTTGAAGCAACTCATTTCTTATTTGCTCCAAAGGTGAACTCAACATGATTCATGTTCTACTATCTCACATCACTTTAAATCAACTCATTTCGTTTTTACTGTTTAACTTTTAAAAAATTATATTATATTTCATAACTTTAATTTATATGTTAATATTTTATTTATATTCAATTTTACTATAACTTAAAATATTAATTTAAATATTTCAATTAATATTATTATACATTATTTTAATTTAAAATTAAAATAAAAAAAATTAATTTATAATAAAAAAAATTAATTTAAAAAGAAGTTAACGGCTATATATTATTTTTATTATACATTATTTTTATTATTATTAATAAATTAAAAAAAAGTTAACGACTATAAATTAATAAAAAAAGATAAATTTATTATTATTAATAAATTAATAAAAGGTAGCGGTTATAATTATATTATTATTAAATTGTGAAAGTAAATAGAAAAAAAAGGTAACTGCACCGTTCCCCTTCTTGACAGTACTGAGATGACATTTGACACAACTCCAATAGTGAACTCACAAAGAATTGGATTATACATTATTTTTATTATTATTAATAAATTAAAAAAAAAAAGTTAACGGCTATAAATTAAGAAAAAAAGATAAATTTATTATTATTAATAAATTAATAAAAGGTAGCGGTTATAATTATATTATTATTAAATTGTGAAAGTAAATAGAAAAAAAAAAAGGTAACTAGTATCAAGCACCGTTCAGCACAACTCCAATAGTGAACTCACAATGAATTGGAAGTTAAGTGATTACACGCTGACGGATGAAATCATTTGGCTACCGTTGAAGATGCTCTAAGTGTTTTTAATACTTAAATCGAACACACTAGTGAAACGAATGGAATGAAAATTCACGTCACTACAAAAAAATTGACCTATCGTGACATTAAAAAATGTGTCACTAAACGTTCAAAACTGTAGGTAAAAGTCAATAATACATTGAGTGACACTCAAATCTAGTGTCAACTTTAAGGGGGCGTCCTGCTACACTTTGAGGACTGTCACTACATGTTCTGAGAATTGTCACTAGATGTTTTTGATTTCTACCTACCACAATGACTGTCACTACAAATTAGATAAAGAATTAATTTACACAATATAATTTCAACTCCCGAGGAGGTTTAGAGTTCCTTATCTTATCCATGTACCTCCTATTTTTGGGGAGGTCCTTGATCTGCTCAGCAAGCTCTTGCCGCTTCTGAATAGCTGCCAGAATAAAACAAGGATCAATTGATTTTTGTTCATATGTTCAATAAAAGGCAATCATATTGCTAGTTCTACTAATACCTTTTTTTGAAATATTTTCAATATTATTTGATGTCCTCACTGCAAACCTCTGAAATGCAGGGCTGCAAAACCACAATGAATCATTACCATGAGAAACAATGGTAAAAATGCAAACGAAGGACTATGAAAGGTCCACCGCTTGTGCGACCAAAGTTAGTTCCTCCATGGTACTATTTCACAGAAAGCAACCGAAAAAAAGTTGGTTTACTTACTATCTTGCATACTAAGTATTGAGCTTAAACTACATGTGAGGTTGCATTTACCATGTAATAATTATTAAAAGTTCCACCCCGCTGAAAAAAGCGCGCCACGGAAAATGCAAGATCTTCCACTGGTCTGTAAGGAGTGGCACCTCCAAATGCAAGAAACCTATGGTTTCAAAGAATTCAAAAGGGAGTTGAATGGAAAAGTAGATAGACAGTTAAATCAAATCATTTTGTGAGTAGAAAGGAACGGTGCTAACCATCCACTCCAATTCTCAGTAAACATTTTCGGTTTATTGTCAGAGTTTGGTGTGAATTGATCGCAGTAAAAACCGTTGCATGTGTTTATCTGCAAGCATTTAAGTTACAATAATTCAAAAATTAACAGTCAAGTAGGACAATTTTCGAAAGCAGCATAGTAAGATAGCTTTGTTATAAACTGCATAAAACTGCGTTGATAGTGAAAAGGAGCAAACATACCATTGGATCAGGTGCATCTGCCTGCTGGCACATAACCCAGGGGACCCCTGTTTGAAGAGATGTAGCCATTGATGCTGCCCAATCAATGTAGGTTTTAGAGCAGAACCATAATCCTTATCAATGTTTCCATACTCATTTTCAATCTGTCATTAGAAAGTAATGATTTTTTCATTAAAGAACTATATACATTAGTTCATTAAGAATCTATAAAACAAATAACTGAGCATCCACAGAAAATGCAACAATTTCACAAAAAAAAATGGCATGTGTGTATTAATTATGATTTTTTAAGAGAAACCTGAGATAAAATAATAGGTCCTCCTTGTGATGCATAGAGATTCTCTTTCTTCATCATTTGGACAATCTTATTGGTAAACCGCTGCATTTCAGCCTGAATTACAAATCAATTTCAGATAACAGAAAAAAGCAGATACCTCAACTTGAGTCATAGAGAAAGAAATGAAATGAATTATTACCTTGAATGGTTCATTATCAGTTCTGAACTGAATTCCAGGAATAAAATGCAACCAAACAGGGAAACCACTGTTTAAGGAGAAAAACAAATGAGATTATTATGAAACTCTCCTTAAAATGATACATTTTAAAATCCACACCTCTTATCAGGTACTCTTCTGATTCCTCTTTGTCACGAATACATCAAGGTAGCATCTGTTTCAAGCTTCTGCAAAAAAGTTAAAAAATGTGTGGGTGTGCTTATACATGTTACACACACTGTTACATTCTAAACTACATTATTCTCTAGATATGAGACATTCAATTGTTTTTTTAAATGATTACTTGTTTAATCATGACATATATAACAATTATTTTGATTATATTTAAGCAGGGATATGAGTACATTGTACATAATAGTTTTTGACACTTGAAAAACAAATTAACATAAGAGAGGTTTTTCTGCATCAAACTCACTTTCTGATAAATCTCCACCATCTGCATATCCTTCTTTCCCTTTGACCCAAAGAACTAAGTAAAGTCCACTGAACATGAGGAACATACCACCAATGCTGAAACCAATGCAGTGTTAATCAATATATTGATGAATAAGATTTTACAATTTTTAGAATATAATTTGCAAAACTTAATAGTAGCTAGGAATTAGTCTTAATACCTTCCAATATTAACAGTGTCTCCTAGAGTAAAGACAGAGAAAAGAACTGAGCATACTGTTCCAATTGGGATAAACATGGAGACAAATACAGGTCCTCTCTTCTTAAGTGCCCATCCATTGAAGCTTAAGCTTATTCCACTCACTCCACCAGCCTGTGCATTTTCAATTCTTATGCTTTTTTAGTATCATCATCATCACAGTGAGAAACACAAAAAATTGCATTCTTCTTAATTATTATCCCTCACAGTGCCAACATTTCACTATATACCATGATTTGCTACTCTACCCAATTTTCTAGCCCATGGTTATAACTGTTTCAACATTCTAGACTAAAAAGATCAAAAGAATAAACCATGAATTTAGTGCTGAAGTGTTGCGGTCTATCAATGAAATTGAAAATCATTAATTGATGAATTAAATTGACCGACTCATAAAGACTAATGTGGTCCATTATTTTCAATCTCAACAATCATTTTGAAATTTTGTTAATTTCATTAACCAAATTGAGTTAGGGATTTTCATGTTCTTACCAGTGAAATGAGATGTGTGCAAAAAAGAAAAGAGAGAACGAGTTAGGGTTTGCAAATCAATTAATAAACGTTCATTTACCAACAAATAATCATGAAAATAGAAAAAATTAGAGAAAGTAAACTAGATAACGACAACGAACGAGAGTGAAACAGAGTGTGAACGAGAGAGAACGACCGAGAGCGAATGAGAGAGAATGAACAAGAGAGAGAGAACGAGAGAACCTGTGAAGGAGACGTTGAAGTGGCGGCCAGAGAGGTTGAGCGGCGGCCGGAGAGCTCTGAGCGGCGGCGGCAAACTGGTTTGTTGTATGAGTGTTGTAACATATGGAAGAAGAAGGGTTTTCAGCAAAAGAGTGAGAATCATCCAAACTCCTTTAGTTTTTTTAATAAGAAAGTAATAATGAACTTTCCTTTTACATTACCTGATAAAAATTAAATAAATGAGAATAAGTGACACTATGTCTGTAGCTAAAAGTAAATAAATAACGAAATATCACTAAAAGTTGAGTGTCACTATAGATCTTTTTTCTTGTGGTGCGTATTACCCCAAACTTACTCACAAGATGGATTTCTTTGCTTTTATTCATCAACTCAACTAATATCAAGAGATTGGGAGAGGAGATGTGTAAATAAATGAAAATAAAAAAACTGATTCAAGAAAGAAAAAAGACAAAATGTCAAGAAAATAATGAGAAATATGTTTTAAGTTGTTTCAAGGATAGATTAAAGATTACTGGAGAGTAGAGAAAAATAGTTTTAGGACATAGAGAAAAACATGAAGAGAGATAAAGTGATAAAATGTTAAAATAATTATTAAATTAAAATCCAATTTTTTAATGTATTGGGCATATGTATAATTACCAAATTTTTGGGTATATGTAATAATAGAAAACTGGATATACCTATATTAGCAGGTTTTTTATGTTTATCCCTTAATTAGTGGTGCCATCCTAACATGCACCTAAAAACTAGCCCACTAAAAGGTACAGGGAAGACACTTCATAACCATTCCACCATCAGTAATCCATTATCTAACATCTACCTACACAATTATTTATTTCAACTTCCTTGTGTCTTAGATACTCTTTTGATTGAGAGAAAAAATAACAAGTGTGTTTGTTACAATTTTTTAAACAATAATTTTTATTGTATTATATTTTTATTTCAAATAAAAAATTGATTTAAATAATTTATTATAAAATATTATTTTAACTAATTCAATTCTTTTTGTTATAATTTATTTTTGGATGATAAATTTTAAAAAATTATTAAAATAAAAAATTATTTTGATAATCTCTTCATAAAAATCATTTTTTAGAGATTAATTTTTAAAGAATGCAATTTTTATCATATTAAAATCCTTAATAATAAATATATGACAAATGTTAAGAACAATCTCTTTCTAATATTTACGGTGAGATTCATGCTCGTTAAATTAATGTGGGTCTCATCTTTTTATTGATTTCACCAAAAAAAAAAAAG
>JBBPBR010000003.1:58262451-58279035 GCA_037974775.1 Cicer pinnatifidum
GGTAACTATGTTAGCAACAATCAATTTCACTTATATTTGTTTGATTCCAAAGGTGAAGTAATTATGAAATTGTTAATTCCATTTCTTTGTGTAACACTCGTTACAAAATAGTGACCAAGGTTATGGCTAATTAGATAAAAAGAACATACCTATCGGTTTCTATGAATAAGATAACTAGGAAAATGGGCTATTTTGCCATTGAGGTTGGAATTGTCAAAGCACTTGATTAGAGTGCTTATATGTTGTTTGTGACACATGTTCATACTAATTTTAAATTAAATGTTGAGAGAGTTGAGTTCTTTTGTTCTCGATGAGAAATGAGATTGAGGTTGACCTTAATAAAGTCTATGATAGGCTTTCAAGTCGTTCTACAACTACCATAACCTTTGTGAAGTGGAATTGTTAGAGGAATTGATTAGGGTTATATTGTTTGTGACCAGTTTTCGTACTAATGCTAAATGAAATGTTGAGAGTTGAGTTCTTTTGTCCTCGACGAGGAATGTCATTGAGGTTGACCTTAACAAAACCTATGATAGGCTAAGTCGTTCTTCATCAACCATAGCCTTCATGAAGTGGAATTGCTAGAGGAGTTGATTAAGGTGATTATGTTGTTTGTGACCAATTTTTGTACTAATGTTAAATAAAATGTCGAGATATTTGAGTTCTTTTGTCCTCGACGAGGAATTCAACATGAAGATCTTATCTCTTTTTGATAACTTTTTGTCTTGTGTATGGATAAGTTGTCCCATCTTATTTCTAAAGGGGTGTAAGATGGTAATTGGAAAGCGTTGAGATATGGAGGCATGATTATTTGACTTCCAATTTAATGTTTGCGTATGATCTTCTATTGTTTTTCCTAACTACAAAAGTGTAAGGTATGCTCTTAGTGTGCTTCATCAATTTTGTTTACTTTCACGGCATCAAGTTAGCTGTGAGAAAATCAATTTTTTTTTAAAGGAATGTGGATCTCAAAATTTGTTAATTAGTATTGTTGTGGGACAACAATAAGGTATGTATTGATTGATGGTAAGAGACCATCTCTTATTATTGTTTCACTTAAGTTGTTGATGATGCTCTTAGATGATTGTTATAGTTGATGATTTAGTGTTGATAATTGATATATTATATGATAAATATAATGATTTGGTGGTAATTGTTGAGAATTCTGTTCAATTCATATTTACTATTTTTTATATGTTATTTGATTGAACTGAATAGGGTAATCGATTAGATGGGTAAATAAATAAAAAATATGTGATTAATTGATTAATTATGATAAATTATTGTTATGAAATATTAATTGTGCATTTAAATTATTATACTTCACTCATTTCATCAACTTACTTTTGTTCGTTTGTCCTTTGGGTAATTGCACAATCGTTTGTGCGGGTAGATGATGAGTCGGTAGATGAAGACGAAATCGAAGCAGAAACTGAGGAGTAATCAACATCTTGCTTCAGTGTTAGATAGTTTTCTATATTATTATGTTTGCATATATATTTAACTAGTTGGTTATTCATTTGGGTTATTTAATCTGAGAATATGGGATTATGTGACATGCATGGTTTAAATTCTATTTCGTTTGGTTGTTAGTTTTCCACAATTGATTAAGTTAGTTTTTTTTCTTGTTTAATTGAACCAATTATTATCAGAATTTTTATATATTTTTGCAATTTTAAATGTTTTTGGAATAAAACGTGCGACACCAAGTGTTGCTAGAGAGTGTTTTTTGCGTGCAATCTTCATCCGTGGTTAGAATTCAAATTAGAATCATAAATTGGGAGTGACTATGAGGGAAAATGGGTTAATTTGTCGGTTATAGCTTATCATGCCAGGTGGAAGTGAAAGAATAGAGAAGTGTTTGTGTGTCCATTATACTAATAGTGCCACGTGGTATTTAATTAAAAACAATTAGGAGAAATAAAAATAATCTATAGCTAAGACATATATAAAGTTAACAAAAAAAATTCATAAAATATGTTAACTTTTGTCTAAATTTTATTTTATTTTTCTTCAAATAAATTTGTATTTAGATTAGTAGTTAATTTTTTCTTTGATTTTATTTTTATAAATATCACTAAATCAAATAAATATTTTCATGATATTTCATGATTTAATATTAAAGAATTTTGAATGTTTTTTTAATTGTGTTAAAATAATTTGGTATTTTATAATTTAATAATTTATTTTAGTTCAATCGTGGGTAACATATATGAATAATTAAGTAGCAAAGAGTATTTCTACGAATATTGTGATTGATACTCATGCGAGTATGGTCTCCGGTATAAGTATTTTCTTTTTAAATTGTTAGTATGCGACATCTACTATACTCTATCAAAACCCTACCTATTGTCATCTATAACTGAGTTTTTATGTGAAAATATAAAATTATTGTGAACACATGATAAATTTCTAAGTTCCTATAGCAAATACGTCTCATGAATAATTATTTTAATTTTGGTTACTACAATATATTTTTTAATAATGAAGTAATTCTTATTTCGATTCGTAACTAGCTAAATAAAGGAAAGTAGGAAACACAAGAATTATTGAATAAATATGTAAAACTTGAATTACATAAATATATAATTAAGAATTCATAGTCAAATAGATTCAAGGAAGTCCATGTTGAATCTTAATCAAAAAAGACTTAGTTCATGTTCAAAGACATAATAACAATGGACGATTTAAAATTACACATAAAGAGGATTGGTCTATTCTCTCACTTCTTGTTCGGAAGGTGAAATCTTTAACTTCTTTGTCTTCCAAGTGTAGTAAGAATAGTATTTCAATGTCCAAAAGCTAGAACTATATGCTAAAGTTAGAACTCTATTTTTTTAAATGCAATTATCTTTTAAGTTTTGTCATTGAGTTATTCTATATTGTAAAGGTTTGATTTTTAGTTTTTTATATTTTATCTTATTAGTGATGTTGGTTACTCTATTGTTAAATCTACGATTTTAATTCATCAATGTCTATTAAATAATAAGTGAGTGTAGATTAATAAATTTTTATAAAATTGACTAATTTGTAAGAGTTTGACTAATTTGAAACTCTGAAAATTGTAATTTTTATGATGAAGTTTTTCGTTTGTTTGAAACTGAAACTAGTAGCTTTCAATTCACAATGTGTTTAGAGGTTCATAATATAGATCCAATCATTTACTTAGTGTGTGTTTTATTTTACTTTTGAATAGATAAAATTTATTTTGATATATACAAAAATTTTCGAAATGAATGATTTTGCTTTTAGCAATAGTTCTAAATTTATTTCATTATAAATTAAAATTAATATTTATAGCTTTTCATTTAAGACATGATTTTTGTACAAAAATTTATTTTTCAACTTACATTTATATATACTCTAACATAAAATTTTATGTTCAAATCACTTATAATTATAATCAGTTTTACAAAATTAATTAAATAAATTTTTATCATCTCAGGACCAACACTCAGTGACATCTATCATAAGATACTATTATATAGATTTTTTTCTTCTTCCAAATATCAAATGATGAGATACTCTATAGAATAACATTATTATTATTATTATTATTATTATTATTATTATTAATTATTATTATTATTATTATTAAATAAAAGACAATAAATAAAATTATAAAACAAAAAGAAGAAGCAGAAAAGAAGAGGAAACTGGATTGGAATCAGACACACTGCGACCGCAAAATCGCAAATCTCTAGGAAACCCTATCGTGCCGCATCCCGACACCGCCACGCCCTCTGCTAACACTCGCCGCGGTGAGTCTTCTCCGATCATTTCCCTCATTTTTTTCCTTTCGTATTTGTTTCTGCAATCGCTTCTCTGTTCATATTCTGGTTATTTGTGTTATTCTTTCTGTTGAGTTGCGATCCCTCTCTTACTCCTTCTACTGTACTCTATATTCTATACTCCATTTTTGTTTTCTTTCTTTCTATGTTCTATTAAAATTTTCAAATCTTGTTGTGTAGATTTCACTTTTCAGGTTATTAATAATATCTAGAATATGTTTGATGTTTGCATTTTGGAGATTGTTAGGTGGAATATGGTTTGGATATTGTTTTGCAAACTAATTATTTTGATTTATATATTTGGAGATTGTGTGTGGACGGTGGCTTATCTCAGCGCCGATTCTGAGGTGTAAATTAGTTTAACACTTATATCTAATGTTAATTCACTACTTTGTGGGTTCATACAATCAATTTTGAAATACACTTATCAAAATGGGATGATGTGGCAAAACAAAAGGCTCTCATTGGATGTCAGTGTCAAATTGGTTTACAGCGGCGGTGTAAGAGAAAAACAGAACATTTATCTTTTCAATTTATTATTTACAGAGAAGAAAGTAAGAAACCAACGACAATGGCAACACGAGTTGCAGCAAGATATGCATCTAGAAGGCTATTTAGCAGTGGCACTGGGAAAGTTCTCAGTGAAGAGGAAAAAGCTGTGGAAAATGCTTACTTCAAGGTAACCTCAAAACATGTTTTACTTTGCTCTTACTTTATGTTGTTATGTTTTTTAGCATGGTAATTGATATTGATTGATGGTTTTAGTATAATGGAGTGCCTTCAGAGCAATTTTGTGCTTCCCAGTCTTCCCTTGATAGTTATTAGTTGTTACCTTCACATTTTTCTTGTGTGTGGTGTAATATTGTGTGTGTATTATACTTAAGGCGTCTCTTTGTATTCAGGAATATAAGTATCAATGCATATTTAGGATTCTCTTTGTCATTAAAAAGGTTCAAAAATTGTATATGAAGTATGAACTGAGCTGTATGAAATGATCTTTGGACTCTGGTATGATGGACTTTTAATGCAGACATAGCATAAATTTCCAAATCATTCTAAAACATGTTCACAGTTTTTTTTGGCAACCATTGCTTGTGCAAAAATTGCGACTAGAACTCATTTTTTAAAAGGAAATGTGATGGTCAGTTATTTTAGCATAGACCACTCTGCAATCCTGTGCCTGTTGAGGAAAAATTAAAATCATATTTCCTTTTTAATGCAGTCAATTTTTTACTGGAATTGTGCAAATAGCTTTATCCAATTATTTGTTCACTTTCATGCTCCGTTAATCTGTTAGTCCCCTTCCTGCCTAGAAAATAGATTGTTGCTCAACAACTTTACATGTTTGGATAAATACGAAAGTTAATCAACTCAATCGCCGTAGAGAAAGATTCTAGCTTATGTTGGTAGAGTTTGTCTACATCCGTAAAGGTATGTGCTTGCCGGTTCCATCTGTGGTGTTTACTTAATTTTTATACTGCAGAAAGCTGAGCAAGAGAAGTTGGAGAAGCTTGCTCGCAAGGTATGCTCTCAAATTTCACCTCTTATTATTTTAATCTTTTACAATTGCAATACTGTATATAATGAACTTGTAATTATTAATCTTTGGGTGTTCATTCTTTCTTCAACCCATTATTCCACATTTATTTTCTGATTGAGGATTTTATTAGTTTTTGTGGGTTGAAAATGTTAAATTGGAAGCATTATCGGTTTGATTTGTTCAAATGATATGGGAATTACTCATTTACCCTTTTAAAATCCGGAAAATAAAACTCTAGAATACTAAAGGCAGTCACTTTGTGGCTAACCTATTTATTATCCTATGCAGAAACTTGTAATTTTGCCTATAACATTGCAACCTCTTAGTCGTAGGAATGAAGAGTGTACACAGTTAACAGATGCCTTCAGTTGCAGTTTGATGATATAACAAATAGATTTACCAGTCTTATTTTTTACATGGAGGACCATTTCCGTAAATATAACGAGTGATGGTACGCGCATAAAAAACAAAAGACTGACAATGCGAATGTTGGTTGTCCTCCATATAAAAAATTCAAAATATTTTCTTTCCCCTATAAACATATTGTACAAATTATTGTTTTTTCCCAACCACTGTCAGAATGTTACAAGAAGTTCCATTAGTTCTATTTGAAAGAAGTCTTAGTTCTAACTTCTACGCAATTGTGTAATATTAACTATTAACTATATCATTCTAATGCTTCCTATTCCCATTATCCAATAATTCGTTGTTTCTAATTCAACAAGTTCACACAGTCATCTTCAAGTGGACCATATGCATTTCCATTGATGTTCTATAAAATCATCTCTCCTTTATTATACCCATTATCTTTTCTGAATCAAAGTCAAAGGTTGGTGTGCACATAAACCAAATCACCTACCTTATTTTGGATCGTTTTTGTTTTTCTACCGAAGAATGAATGAGTATGTACTCTAATTCCTTCTTTCACAATATGATGAAGAACTAGGTTCTACAAGGAGCTTTAAGACAAGTTTTGGAGTTGTATTGTAAACTTATCAAATCATATTCCGAGCGTATTGATCAAAAAAATTAGAGGATACTCTTTTAATATATAATTAGGTCAATAATTTCTTTAAAGGAGACGAAACTCTAGCAATTTTGAATTATCTTGAATTCACAGTTGGTCAACTATCTTGCAACATTTTTATTTTAAATATTATTGTCTGTAAATATTCAGAAGCACATGCTTACAACATACTAACATGTTCTGCTATGGTTCTGGAAGTTGATTGCATTATGTCGGTGCCAAAGTTTGCCTTTGTCATGTAGGAAGTTGCAGAAATTCATGGATAATTTAGACGGTTGTACTTAGTGAGATCTGTTGTCAATAGCATGGTATTATTAACTAGATGATGCTTGTTGGCATGAGTGATTAATGAATTGATGAAATGTATTAAGGTACACAAGAAGAAAGGAGAGATGTTTTTCAGCAATTGATGATGATAAAATGGAAACTTGGAAATGACAATTGACATAATTTTCTTAACATAAATTAACAGAAAAAATACAACAAACAAAAAAGTCGTATTACTTCCTCCTAAGGATGATTTATCATTAACTCACAACCACTCTCTTTGACTATTGGAACTTACAGTTTAACTTCCCTCTTCTTCTTCACCTTTGGGTTATATACTTTTTAAGGTTAATTTTTTTGTTTTAAAACAAGAATTTTTAACTTTTAAATGAAAGTTGTTTTCATTTTAGTCATACTTCAGAGATTTTGTTTCTTTAACTTAGGTTTCAATAAATTGTTTGAGTTTTGATTTATATTCCCACACTTTTTTTCTCACCACTTTTTCACATTATCTTTCCTTCTATCTCTCTTTTTTCCATCGCACCACATATCACATTTCTTGTTGTACTCTCTTTCATCTCTCTTCTCTTTTGCAACTGCCACATGCTTTTATTTTCCATTGTTCTTCCTGTTTGTATGCATTGTCTATCAATGTGATGCTTTGAAATTAATGTTGAACATAATACAGGGCCCTCAACCAGAAGCAGCTACAGGCTCAGGTGGTTCAGTAACTGATGCCAAACCAAGTGGCTCCGCACATGCCGAAACAGTAGCTAGCAAAGTTTCAAGTGACAAATACCGGAATTATGCAGTTGTAGCTGGTACTGTAACAATTCTTGGGGCTTTAGGTTGGTACATTAAAGGCACTGCAAAGAAGCCAGAAGTGCAGGATTGAAGATTTCAGTCGCAGTAGTTGTTTTTTATTTCGTTTTGGTTGCAGCAGTTGCATAAAAATAAATAAATAAATAACTACACACCACTATACTTTTATCCATCATACTGGTAGCATGGATAATTTCTTGTTGGTTTACACTGTTTTACATGTGACCTATATATTTTAATGCCACTTAGCATGACGAGCATCAAAATTTATTTTCACAAGCTTATCTAATGTCACATGATTGATCAAAATTATTTGCTATTGAATCTGCAATGGTCAGATTGTGATGAGAAAGAATTTTAGACTGCTATGCTGCCTGAGCTGGAATCAGCACATTGAGTGATATTTGAACAGAATTTAGGGGATGTTGATGCAATATATTATATAAAATGTTATAGTTTAAAAAGCTCCGGTTTTTCTATTTTTTTATTTAAATATATATATTTTTCACAAGAGCTTCTGGAGAAGATTATTCTTTTATAAAAATAATAGATTTAAAAAGATAATTTTGTTTGTTTGAGTGTTACAAGTGCAACAATAATAAATTATTTTTCCAAAACATTTCTACCAAGACCAAAATTTGAAAAAGAAAATACAGAACTGGAAATTAGAGCTTGAAGCTTTTGACATTCAAGTTGATAAAATAAATTATGAAAATTGATGGGTCAACGGCACTTGCAGCATATTTACATTACCGTTTTATTTTTACTCAATTCACATTTCTCCTTCTCAAGCACAAACAAGTGTTAAAAAAAACTAGAGCCCTGTATTTTGATTTTTTTTTTAACTCAAGCCCAGTATTTTGATAATTAATGATTTTTGTAACTAGTATGCAAATAGCCTTAAATCTGTTTTGTAATAAACATATCTGTTAAATTATTATATCATCATCAGTTGCATTGCATTTGTGGAAATGGAAATGTAACTTTTTTTGCTGAAATAAATGTTAAGGTAAATTTGAAATGTCCTCGCTTCATTTCATTCAATAAAAACGCATATCGTGGACCATTACATATAACAAAATTAAATTAAATAAACTAATCACAAAAAATGCACCAGCCGGGAATCGAACCCGGGTCTGTACCGTGGCAGGGTACTATTCTACCACTAGACCACTGGTGCTTGATGTTACAGATACATCAACATTGATACTTATCCATTACGCATTCACTCTTTTCTTCTTCCTCTACATTGTTACTTTCTACACCACCATCACAACCTTCTTCTTCTTGTGCATCGTGCTGAACAAAGTGTAGCGTGAGCCTTCCATTATCTCTACTAGCATGCAAAAAATCTTGTGTTAGAATTTCTTTAAGAACAAATCTTCCATTGTTCCTATAACACTTAAAACTAACCGAAGGTTTTCCACTTTTCCCTATACATGAAATAGGAGGAGGAAACTCATTCAACCGTTTTGACCCATTACTATTCCATTCCCGTTTTTCATCTAAAGTTGAAATCTTTTTGTCATTTTCTTCTTCTTTGATCATCTCATCCTACTCTTCATCTGAACTTTCAACATCAAAACTTTTGATGTTTGAATGGTTTAGTTCTTCGAATATTTCAGTGTAGGAAGAGGAATGTTTGATGGATTTTTTTATTTGGTTCCATAATAAGAGGGATTCAAGAAGTGTTGTTGGGTTTTGTGAAGGTGGTGATGGTGGAGGATTTTCAAAGATGTATTGAAGACTGCATGTTGATGATGACATGGCTAATTTGATTTGGATTTGATTGATATTTGTTAGGTTTAAGGTTAGTGTTTTTGTTTTTTTAGGACGAAAGAAGACAGAACATGTATTAAGAAAGGATGAAGAAAAAATGGTATAGAAAGTGAGAGTTTTGATGGTTGGAAATGGAAGATGAAAATAGTACAATGAGTTGAGGGAAATTTAGGAGGAATATGCTTTTGTGTTGGAGGATGTGTTATATAGGTAAGGTGGTTGGTCAAGCGATTTATTGAGAGTAGGAGATATACATAACAAAATTGTGATTTATTTTCTATGTATAGAAATAGGATTAGGATTCTCTCCTTGAAATACAATATGTTACTTTTATTTGATCAACAGTTACATTGCCCAACTTGATGAGATTGTGTAAATTTTAAAAAGATTTATTATGTGATACACCTCATGGTCTATTTAAAGATTTTATGTCATATTCTCTTGAAATGTTTGTATGTCATATCAAATTTTAAAAAATGTTGAAAAATATTTATATAATAGGATATAAAGAATTTTTATATTATTAGTTAATCACAATCATTAGATTATTAGAGATATTTAATTTTTATCAATACTACCTCTAAAATCATCCTCATGAATGGTTGTGATTTGCCAATATTATAAAACTTTTTACACGAATAATGTATAACAATTAAACTCTATCAAATAAACAAGACACTTTAAGTCTTAAAAAATTTAACTTAAATAATTAATATAGTCTATTTAAAAAATTATTTATCACATCCACAAGTAACATTGATTTATATTTTTATAATTTATAGTTCATCGTACATAAAATTTGTCCTTGTTGATGTAATTCATCATGCATCCAACTTAGATCTAATAACGGTAATGAAAATATGAGAATGAAAGTTCAACTAATTTGATCTAAGAGTTGAAAAGAGTTTAAATAACTAAAGTTTAAACATTGACAAAAGAGAAAAGACTAATATAACAACTAATATAGTAATATTTATCAATGAAAAAATATTATAAGATATGACATATTTTTAAATAAGATAACATGTAATGTAGACTAAAAAAGTAATACTAATCATAGAAAACTTATTACATGTCACATGTAGACTTTGGGTATTCAAAATAAGTCATATCTATTTAAGTAATATTTTTTGAGGACTAGTATACTTCTTTCCCTGATAATTTGGCCAACCTAGTGTGTAAATGAACCAAGCCAAGCCGAATACTAAAAGCTTGAGTATGGTTTGTTAAAAAAAAGTTAACACTCATGACAAAACTTTATAATAATGCCGAGTCATACACATACACACACAACCGTCAATACTCTTGAATTTATTTCTTTACTATGCTAGTGTACTGTTGATCATAGTGCCATTTCATAAAATCAGCCAAGGCAAACAAAACAAGGAAATACTAAAACTGAACCACTGCCACAGGCAGGCTTCTATCCACTCTGATCTTGAATCTATGGCCTTTTCATAACAGCCTCTATTCATTGATTGATCAGAACTTCATTTTTTGTTGAAACATCTTCTTGTTGAATGGACTTCAAAAGATTACGTTCCACATTCTTGTCAAAAGGCTGCATATAAAATTTTCCAGATGATGATGATTATACATCAGAAGAACCCTTCCTTGCCTTCAGTGTCCTTGATACAAGTGTCGTCAAGAAGTTCATCACTTGAACTGCATACATCATTGCAGTCAAAGGGTCTACTATCTGCAATCAGCTTTGCTCATCAGATACATAAGTTGGAATCTTTACTACTCTTAGGAAAAATAAAACCAACAATAAGGATTTCACTAGGAGTTATAAGTGTTGTTACAATGACCACTTAATTCGGCATGACACAAGGGCTCTCTTTGCAGAAACATGTTATTTAAGCGCTTACGATTTAAGTGTTTATAAATAATCTATTTTTATAACAAAAGATAAAATAAAGTCATTTTTTTTTGCATATAAGCTACTTTCAGAAACTATTGTGGAGAGCTTATGAAATAAAGCTGAAAACTGTTTATGGACATGTTGTAAGCTTTTTCCATAAGTTCTCCCAGACAGCATCGCAAGTGTGCATGCAAGTAGATAAGCTAATATAAATCAATCCAAATAGGCCCAAAAAGACTTCACACTGACCTACAAACATGGCCAATTTCTAATAAATATTGCAGAAAATACTTCCTTAAAGAACAAAATTTCAATTGGATTTACCTGTTTGGATAAACAGCTTAACTAAGTGCTGATAGTATAAGGCATAGTGTTTATCATATAAGTGTTTATATATTAGCTATTCTCAAGAGCTTACAGAAATAAATTGAAAACAATTATAACTTATAAGCTAGAAGTTGTTTTCATCAACTATAAGTTATAACCCGTAAGCTATAGGCTATAAATTGTTTCATAAGCTATATTAGATAACTTTTGAAAATAGTAGTGTATGAACATGCCTTAAGTTGTTTTCATAAGGTCTCTCAAACAGTCTTACAAGTGTTTATGCGAGTAGATAAACTAAATCATTCAAAATATAGCCTTAATAGAGAGTACTAGACTAATATAGCATATGTAGGTGTGTGTGTTTTCCTACATGTAATTACTTGAGAATTTAAAGTTTATTGAAACTAACCTGAGTCATGTTTGGTGCAAAAACCATGGCAATGTTGCGTGCATTCATCTTATTCAGTTGTTCCTCTTGTACAACATCAGCCATCAGATTGATAGTCCAATCCAAAAGGGAAGCTTCAGTTTGAGGTAGCTGACTTGTCAATTCAGCACAATCCTCTTCTGTTTGACATTGCATTACCTGCTCTGGAGATATAGAATCCATAACACCTCTTGGCAGCTCCCTAAACCAAGCCTTCAAGAGTATAAGAGTATCAAATCAAATAATTACCAATTTTGATCATACCTTTTTATGTAAAAGTTTTCCCTTAACGACATACTTTTTCTAGAATTAAATTTAAAAACATATAACATGAATATTGAAACTAATATTTAGATAAGTTCATATAGCATAAATATCATACATGTTATGTAACACAATAGAAAAGAAGACAAATGGACATGTTAGGATCTGTTTGCTTTGTGAAAACATTTTCTGTTTTCATTTTCTAAAATTTGCATTCATTTTAACTTGTTAGTAAGAAAATAAGAGACTTTTGAAATGAACCATTATGATGAAGATAAGATGAAATGCTAGCATATATGTTGCATTTCCAAAAATAATGAAAACAATTTTTTTCCATTTTTATTGTTTCCAGAAATAAGACAGACAATTGTTCACTTTAAAGAATCTCCTACCCCTTTGTTAGCAAGTAAAATTAACACAAAATTTAGAAGATAAAAATAGAAAATGTTTTTACAAAGTAAATTGACGTTAGTGTCCGTCTTTCGGCTAGTATAGTATAAAATGAGTATATAATACATCTCTCTTCAAACAAAAACAAAATAGATAGTAAGCAACAACACAAGTTTCAAGTAGTACTTCTCACTTCTCAACATGATGGACCATGTAGTGTATCTTTTGATTGTTATTATACCTTAATCAATCCTGCCAAACAATGTACATCAATATCTTCTGGAACCACTCCTTTATTTAATTGATCCCTAACATATTCCTCTTGACTATTGTCTGCATTAATTCTGAAAATTCCCTCTGCCTGCATATGGTTTAACTCAACTATAAATTTTTTAACCAAGCAGAAACATACAGTCATTTGTAAAATGAAGTAATGACCAAGTGCATATAGAGTGGTGAATTTTTTTTGGTTGCCTAAGGTATTCCCAGCCAAAAGCCAGAGACTAATTTTTTGAGATACGAAGATCTATTTAGGGGGTTGAACTTCAAATAGGTGTTTTTCCATATCCACCTGTCAGGGATCAAATACATGACCGCATACATAAGGACCTAGTTATCTGTCTACTGTGTCTCACCATGTTTGTATAGAGGGGTAAATTTTGAAGCAGCTTGTATTAGATTGTTGAATTGAAACCATGCAAAATTGTGCCATGGAAAAGAGAAGCTGATAAAGATCTAGGAAATGAACCTGCAACCCTCCTTGAGCATACAAGTGGCTTTGCATTAGTAGTAGAATTGTTGGCACAATGTTCCCTCTTTTGTCATATGATAATTGCATGGATTCTGTTGAAACTCCAAAAACAGTTGCACTGCATGTGAAAATTAAAACAAAAGAATTCACCAAAAATCACACATTTGATTAGTTTAAATGATTTTGGATTAAGAAATTCCCATCGTGATGATAAAGACAAGGAACATCTTTATTAATGCTTAAATGTACTAACTAACAAAAAATATTGTTCAAAGCTATATCGTGATGATAAAGACAAGGAACATCTTTATTAATGCTTAAATGTACTAACTAACAAAAAATATTGTTCAAAGCTATCCGAGCTTTCAAATTTCAAAGAAAAGTACTTATTTATGATTGTCCATTATAGCAAAACATTTGCAGGTGATAAAATAACAGTCAGAATTATCCAACTTCTATTAACAGAAAATGATCATGCAACCTATTATGCAAATGGTCTAATGAGTACCAAATGTTTATACTGCGATAAATCTTGATTTTGAATAAATCCATTTTGTAAAATTGATTCTCGTAAAAAGTGTGTTGATGTTAAGTGATTTATGTTTGGATACAAGCATACAAAATTGAGTTGAACAATAAATTTGAAGCTAAAAATCAATTGTAGAGGCAAGAACTCCAAAATCTAACTTCAAATCAGATCAATTCTGGAGAAAAAAATGATTTCTACTCGAACTCATCTAAATACGTCAAAATCAACTCTTCACCTTTAAAATCAACTTTACCTCACCCAAAATTGAAACTAAACATTCAGAGATAAATGGTATCCAGAGATAATACGCAATACAACATACATATAGTAAAAATGTCAAAACCCTAACCATGTGAATCTCAATGAACATAAGGATTAAATGGCTAAAATAGTAATAAATTATAGAAGAAAATTCAAAAGGTGTATCCAAATAAAGTTACTAATGCTATGATTTATTACATATGATATGAATGAAGTAAAAATTAATGTAAGAAAAAAGGTGACAGATTTGGCAACAGTTTTAAAAATTGAATTGGACATTTGAACCGGTTGGATAATGATAACAATATTGTAGGAACTAACCTAGCACTAGGAGGTGTAGTGGAAACATCATGTTGAAACTCAAGAGGCAAACCCAAAAAACCATTAAACCTATCAAAAGTAACATGCGCAACATGGCGCACGTTAGTGGGGCAACCAATTTCCATGGCACAAAACTCTCTTCCATCACTTGAGCAAGCAACTATGGATTTCCTTAAAAGGGTCACAAGAATGGCCAAAAGGGATAGCTCTTGTTCTGTTCTTTTCCTCTCTGTGACAGTGATCTCCTCTGCGTCACAGTCGGTTACGTAAGAAAAACTATCGTTTACTGCAACGGCTAAAGAAGAAAAAGATGATGAAGAAGAAGATGGTGGTGATGGTTGTTGTTGTTCTTGGTGGGTGGTGGTTGGTGGAGAAAAATGGGGTGTTGATGTTGGAGAATGTAACACTTCATTCATGGCTGAAATTGGAAATGAAGAAAACGAAGGTTTTTTTTTTGTTTTTAATTTTTTTTTAATGTAAATAATTGTTTCTGGTTTAAGAGAAAAACTGTTGAGGAAATGGTCAATTTTTTTTTTTTTCCGGATATAGGAGAGTTGGAGGGAAATGGTCAATTTTTATTAATGTTAAAGGGTGAGAAGTGAATTGTTAACTGTATTTTAAATTGAAAAGTGTTTGCTATACATCCGTTTAAAAAAATACAGGAGATAAAGAGAATAATCTGAATCTAGTGTATATATATATATATATATATATTGAGTAAATCTATTTTTATATAGCTACATCCCAATTGATTAAGAGCATCTCCAACGGTTCTAATGATAAAATGATGAGTTCATTAGATTGGATCACATCATTTTAAAGCAATTTATTTCATTTTAAGTGAACTCAACCTAATTTAAATAGGTTCTAGTATGTCACATCGTCATGAATCAATTTATTTTTTTTGTACGATTTAATTTTTAAAAATCTATATTATATCTCATAATTTTAATTTATACATTAATATTTTTTTTATATTTAATTTTATTATAACTTAAAAAAATTAATTTAAATATTCCAATTAATATTATTATACATTATTTTAATTTAAAATTAAAATAAAAATAAAAATATAAAATTAAAATAAAATTGAACTTAAATTTTTATAACAATAATAAAAAATTAAATGTTAAATACATGACATAAGTAATTAAAAATGTTAAAGTAAAAAATAAAATTCTGTAACAAAAAATTGTGAAAGAAAAAATATGAATAACAAATTGTTCTTATTAATAAGTTTTCAATTATTCATTAAAGAATAAAAAAAGGCTAACGGTTGTATATTAACAAGAAAAAAGCTTACAGTTATAAAATTATTATTATTAATAAATTAAAAAGAAGTTATAATTTTATTACTATTAAATTATGAAAGTATCGTTCCTGATAGCACCGTGATGACTTGATACAACTCCAATAGTGAACTCACAAAAAACTGAAAGTTAAGTAATTACACACTGACGAACTCATTTTGACTACAATTGAAGATATTCTAACTAAATTTAGTTTACTTGAACGTGAACATGTAAAATAAATTTATGTTTTGTGGGAAAAAATAAGATGGTATTTCACTTGTGATAAATGTTTTCCTAAACATATTCTATTTGCGGGTCTTCGGTGATTTTAATATGAATAAAATAAAAATATAATGATATAAAATTATCAATGAAATTACAAATAAGTGATATATAATAAGGGTGAAATTTGTTACAGTATTGAAGTGTTTGTACATTATGATTCATCAACATAAAATATTAATATGTGAGATAAATTTTGAAACTTAATTTGAGATGTATAAAATATATTCTGAATACTGATCCGAACAAAAGGTAATACAACTCAAACAACCACTATAAAATTTTAACTTAATAAAATAAGCTTTATATTTTAATATTTTTAAAATTAAAATATATAAATTTTATTAAAATTTAATATTGTCTCAACAATATTGTCTCAAAATTTAATATTGTCTCAACAATATTAAATTAATTGATTTTATTATCAATTAAAAAATAAATATGATATAATATTAATTTTATTCATTTAATAAATGATTTTAATAAAGTTTAATATTAAAATTTATTTTAAGTTTTTAAATATGTTGGACCGATCTTATATATTGTAGAATCCATTTCGAATTCTTATGAAGTTCATGATTGAGTAAAATTTGATTGAGTTTATTTTTTGGTGATGTGACTCAATAAGTCTCTCACAAAAATTATAAGAG
>JBBPBR010000003.1:58280930-58306989 GCA_037974775.1 Cicer pinnatifidum
ATAGGTGATATTTACCTTTTATTTAATATTCATTTTTGTTTTTTTTTTTAATTTGTTTTAGATTTTTATCTTTTGTTTTAATCATTTAATTTATATTTAATATTCATTTTAATTATATATCACGAAATTGTATAAATTTGTTATTTTATTAAAAACTGAAATTAATATAAAAAATGATTAAAACAAATAATAAAAAATAGAATTAAACTTATATTTTAGTCTTTATAATAACAAAAATAAGAAATAAACAATATATCGTAAAGATGAGAAACATTTTATTTTAGAAAAAATGGTAATTAAACTATGAATGAAATAAATTTTGTTGCAAATTGCAATAGCCTTTGTAAAAATAACCAAAGTCGAAAGTAAGATCATAAAATCAAGTGAGTCAAGTAGCTAAACGAGTCTGAGTCTGAGTCTAACTCGGTGCGCACACACACGAGAGAAACAACAGTGTGTGTGTAAGGATTGAGGATCGGAAAACATGGCGGTGAGGGCCACAGTGTCACGGTTCCCGATTGACACCGACGCACGCGAAGGCTCCGGCCTCCTATGGGGAGTAACCGTCACACCCTTTGCCGCCTCCGATGAAAACGGTCAATCTCCGGCATACGGATCCGGCGGCGACCTCTTACCCCGTTGTGAGAATTGCTGGGCTTACTTCAACACTTACTGCGAACTTGAACAATGGTCGTGGTCTTGCTCTCTCTGCGGAAACCTCAACGGCCTCTCTTCAGACGCCATCGAACGCTATTCTCGTCCTCAATCTTGCGCCGAGATGATGTCTTCATTCGTAGATCTCGAATTGCCTCCGCGTAAGGGTTACAATTGTTGCGTTTGTTTTTTTGTTTTGCTTTTGCTTAGGGTTTTTGGAATTTGACCGTTTTGGATTTTCATTTTTGTAGAAGAAGAATCTGATGAAGCTGCATTGGAAGCTTGTCCTGTTTATGTTGCTGCCATTGACTTGTCGTGTAAGATTACTTGCTTTTTGCATCAAGTTACAGCTTATTCATGTGTTAATTGTGGTAGTATTGGGTTTTGACAATGGGATGATTCAGTGAGGTTTTGTAGTTGTTTTGTTGGTTCATTGATTATGACTTGGACATGAAGCACAAATACTGACACATAATTTGAGAAAATGATTTAATTGAATGTAATCAAGGTGTCGGTGTCAGACACCCGAATATGCTTTCAATCAGAGGTGTTGGTGCTGCAGACCAGGGCCTTGTTTGGATAGACTTTTCAATAAGAACTTGTGGGAAAAGAGAAGTTGAAATGATATTGAAATGACTAATGTCTTTTAAATAATAACTTTTAATATAAGTTGAAATCAACTTTTAGCGTGTTTGGAACCACGGCAAACACATGGACATGTGATGATGTTGAAGCTGGAAGTTGTAGCTTCCATAGTCACATGCATTGGAACTGGGGTTTGCATTGTTCAACCATGGATCCAAACAACCACTATTTACTTCTCTCAAATACTGATTTTAACGTTTTAAAAGTTGTATAAACTTATAAGGACTTTTTCTTATAGAGTAGGAGTCAAATACTTATTTCAGTTGAGAAGTTCTCACGTGTTAGAAGATCATCCACACGGGCCTGTAAATTTTTAACAATGATTCAGTGTGATGTTTCACTTACATTTAAGTTGGCAACTTTGCTTATGGCGGTTTGTATTTTTGTATGGAACATATGAATCCTAATGATTATATGGCACATTTGTCGTTTGATTCAGAACTTGTAATATCAACTTGTCCTTGCTTTAGACTGTGGTACTGGAGGGTTAAAATCACTACTGTGGATTCAAATAAAATCATGTTTTGTGGTTCAATGTGAATGGTAAAAGAAAGCCTGGGCAATGTTTATTAGATTATGTGCCATACAACAAGCCATAATTACTACTAGTTAGACAAATATATAATTTGTGGAAAGAGGAGGCCGTGAATGCACAATTAGTCCTAATATTGATCTATTTACCCATTCATACCCCACCTTCTGCCTATTCTTTGTCTTTTTGAAATATATAGAAGGATGCAATCATCAAGGTAAAGAAAATTGCCCCAAATTTGCTATAATTTTATTTTGTTTGAAGCATTGTATTTTGCCTCTACTTGTCTTCTTTGCAGCCTTGATTCAGTTCCTAAATAGGCAGACCTAACATTTTGTAATTGTAATTGTGACTAACTTAAATAAAAATCTTGGGTTTCACTGCAGCTTCAGAGGAGTTTCTGGAGCTCACAAAAAGTGCATTGCTGGCAGCTTTGGAAGGTATTCTGTTGATCAAACTATATATATATTTATTTACTGCGTCAGGTATATTTTTTGAACATTGCTCTTATTTTTTATTTTTGTTCTATTGTAGCTCTTGCTCCCGGTTCACTTTTTGGGATTGCCACCTTCAGCCACAAACTAGGACTGTATGATGTTCAAGGTCCGATACCTGTTGTGAAAAATGTTTTCATCCCTCCTGATGCAGAGGGAACCTTAACAATTGAGCTTGAAGATGTCATGCCTTTGTTACAGTTTCTGGCTCCCGTACGTTAATCATATACAATGTTTTTTTTTTTTTAATTTATTTCTGGGGCACACATTCTGATGTTAAAGCATAAAGATTGCAATATTTGTAAAACCGTGTGAAATCTGAATTCCTTGTTTTTATTGAAGGTGGACACTTGTAAGGACCGTATTGCATCGGCACTTGAAACACTTAGACCAACAACTTCATGGGAGAGAACCACAGCAGCAGGTCAAGGACTGGAGGGTGTTCTGCTAGGTGGGCGTGGTTTTGGGGTGGCAATGGAAGCCCTCTGCGGTTACCTTGGATCTGAATATGGAAACACTTTTGCATTAGGTTTGTATGGCTATCCACAAATCTCACCATTTATGATTTTGTTAATTTGTTTCTTTAATGTTCAATCTTAGTTCAAATCTTCAACTAGACATGATTTCTATTGACTACTGCAGCTAGAATCTTTGCATTCTTGTCTGGTCCCCCTGATTATGGGGCTGGACAGTTGGACACAAGACGATATGGTGAGCAATATGCAAGCCAAAGGAAGGATCCAGATCGTGCTTTACTCCCAGAGCAGACACCGTTTTATAAAGATTTGGTATTTAACTTTTTGTTATTATTAATGCTATCTCCCATTTCCTAGTAGTGCAAGAATTGACACGTGTTTCACAGGCTGCTGTTGCTGTTCAAGCAGGTGTATGTGTTGACATATTTGCTGTAACAAATGAGTACACTGATTTGGCGTCCCTAAAATTTTTGAGTATTGAAAGTGGGGGCTCCTTATTTTTATATACAAGTACCGAGGATTCAACTTTGCCTCAGGACATGTAAGTCTCATCTGTTAATATCTCTAGACATTTTGTACTGGTAAAACCATTTCAATTGTTTGATATGTATCAATCGGAGACAGTTATTGAATGTTCGCTATTTTCTGTCTTCAATGCTATCTCAGTTAGAGTGGGTAGTATACCATTTTGCTCCTTAATTAATCCCATTGGATATTGTTGTGCTAACCATATGAAAATGAATGCTTATTATCGTATATACATCTTTTAAAGTAATCAAGTCCAATTACATTGGCCACTTATGCTTTTTATCAATCACATACCTTTAGTGATAAGTGTGAACTCACATTTGATAATTAAACTTAAATGTTTTTCAAATCAGAAATGTTGCTATATCATCTTATGTATCAATGATATCTAATGTAAACACTTTCACAAATATCACTTTGGGTGACTATTGTGATGTCTTTCTGTTTGCAGGTATCGAATGCTGAGTAGGCCATATGCTTTTGGTTGTGTCCTGCGATTAAGAACCTCAACTGAATTTAAACCTGGCAATTCTGTAAGTGTTGTCTGGGATGGATTTGTAATCCTCAATTTTGCATCTTATAATCTATAGAATAATTTAGTTTTGTATTGCAGTATGGTCACTTCTTTCCAGATCCACAGTATGAAAATGTTCAACACGTCATATGCTGTGATTCTTATGCTACATATGCTTATGACTTTGTGTTTGAGAACAACATTGGATTTTCAAGGTATAAATCATTACTTGTTACTATCGTGTCTTCAACTTTATGACTTGAATTCATGTACACTGTTAATGTGTTACTGTTTATATAGAGTGCATTAAGAAGTTGAAAATGTCATGTTTAAGCCTTGTACTTGTGTTATTCAGACTTTATCTCATTCTCTTTTATTGCAAGACAGTCCCAATAGCTAAATTCAAAATTCCTTAGTTTTTCTGTCAATTATTGAGTGTGTGGTTTCGCATAATGCAAACATAGCCCCTTTTATAGTTTGCTTGTGCATCTAAGCTTTAACCATTTTTGTTCTGTTGGATCTTTGTTTTGCTTCTGCTGAATTTTGCAGAGGGAAAATAACTTGTAATTTTTGCAAACTAAGACAATCCAATCTAAGCGGTTGAAGTAATCTTATATTACCACACAGTACTCACTGCTTTCGCTAGACAATAATGTGATTTTCAGTGTTGTGCCTTAGTTTGAAGAGTATACCTGTTGAAAATTGGTCAAATAATCCTATGATGTTTATATTTACTCTGTGAACTACTGAACTTGAATCACATATTTCATTATTTCTTAATGAAAGAAACTAAACTGCCCTTGAATAATTATATCAGAAATCAGAATGTGACAAAATTAATCATGAGATGCTTGTCTTTAGATTTCTCCCGTACAATGAAACCTTAGAGTTGCAAAAGATTAGGCATCCATATCTTTTTTCCTGGAATCATGGTGAACTGTTGGGCTTTAGATTAATACACATATAATACTCTTGTTGGCATGTGAACTGAATGCAAGAGAAATTTGTTAAGCTAAAAGTAGTTGAATATATTTGATCTTCAATAAAATAAGCTATCTTTTATGTTTTGATATAATTTCTACCACAAGATAGGAGTACTTGTATGACATGGTTCCTGTTCAGATAAAGTTTTACCATTTATTTTTTATAGAAGTAAATCAGACGTTCCTACACTCCAGATTGCATTCCAATACTCAGTTGTAGTTCCTCCCCAGGAGCTTTCCAATTCAGGAGGGGTCTCTACCAGCAGGTATATATTCACATTCTCCTGTATGGATGTATTCCATATCATGTTTTATATTTGTGTGTTGCAGTTTCGTTTCATGGTCAAGTTACTTTTTCTAAACTACTACAGTACCACTTTTTTTTTTTTTAATTACTGGACATAAACTATGTCTCCCCTGAGGTTTGTTGGTGTTTTACTTTGTGTTACAGAACCAAGCATCATTCCCTTCAACGCCGGCTAAGGATCCGAACAGTGCAGTTCGGTGTTGCTCAGAACATTCACGAACTTTATGACAGCTGTGATCCTGAAGTTGTTCTATCGTTGCTTGTGCACAAGGTAATTATACAATCAACCTGAGTTTATGTCCTTTGGATTGGTGCTAGTTTTCTGCTCTGCTGTTTGAGTTTATTCTATTTCTGATGTGTATCATGTGTTATGCTTTCATATTTTTTAAATCTGCCACCTTTTGTTAATAATATAGAACTGCCACAAAAACAGTATTCTCTTGTCTTGTGCTTTTAAATGATAATTATAATAATAATGAGTTATCTGTTGTTTTCAACTTAATTTTCTGATTAATTTACTTGTATTGTCTTTGCAGGTTATACTTGCGTCTTTGGAGGAAGGAGTTCGGGAGGGTAGACTCTTGCTTCAAGAATGGCTAGTGATCCTTGCAGCACAGTACAACGATGCTTATAAACTTGTTCAGTATAGTAATGGAAATTCAATAAGATCTCAGCTTGATGTTGCCTTCTCTCAATGTCCTCAACTGCAGTCCCTACCGCGCCTAATCTTTGCTCTCCTTCGAAACCCTCTTCTTCGCTTTCATGAAGAAGGTGTTCATCCCGACTACCGCATCTATCTTCAATGCCTTTTTAGGTAATTGATCCTCTTATGTTTATTTGAGCAATAGAGTTTGCATGATCATGTCATAAATGTCTGGTGGAAGGAAATAGACTGGACATAAAACTGAATGAACTCAAGTCTAAGACACAAAATTAATGTTCAAAATGTTTGAGGATTTTGTTAATATATGTCCACATGTTTGGAAGTTACATATGGAAAGCATTAAAGAAAATTTAGTTGCATTCAATAAAGTAAAACTGTATGATACCCGATATAACTCCTTGGTTTGGTTACAATTGTTACTTAATAGTTAGTAGCGGATTTAAATTTCAATTCCGAACCAAGTACCAACCATAATTCATAATGGATTTTGAAGTCAGTGTATGTACATTTAATTTAGAAACAAAGTTTACCTTAGAACACAATTTTCTGTTTGTAATTGGCTTAAAATTTGTTTCCGATGTCTTAGTAGAACTTTAACACGAGTAATCACTATAATTTAGTGTGCAAAAGTGAGTTGAAAGATAAGGATATGGGATGTTAATCGGTAGTTTGGATCCTCTCAAGTACTTGAGGGTCCATTTATGAGAGAGAAAGAGAGAAATGATTTAGTAATTTAAATATTAAAGGCACCTTTTTGCTTCTTTTTTTTTTTCTTCTTCTCTTTCTCTCTATAAATGGACCCTCAGGTTCTTAAGGGAACCCCAACTCGTTAATCGAGTACCTAAAGAAGAAAAATGCAGAGCTTCTGAAACATTGGTTTGTTGTTTTGAATTTCTGTATTCAAGAATTGATTCATGTGATTCATTTTTTATGTGTTGTAGTGCGTTGGAACCAAGTTCCCTTCATCGTGCTGTGTATCCAGTACTGACATCATATGCTACTCCAGACAAACAAGCATATCCTCGCCATTCCTTGAGTCGTGCTGCACTGCTTACCAGTGGCAGTCCAATATTTTTCCTGGATGCATTCACAATTCTGATTGTATTTTATTCTTCAACTGCAGACCAAACTCTTCCTTTTCCTCCACCCCATGATTGTAAGCCTTCTCTATTTTTTCTCCCTTCTGTCTGCACTGGATTAATTGGCAAAAGTATATTGTGAAATTATATGCAAAATACCTTGTCAGGTTTGTTAAGGACTACAATCAACAAATTGAAGAAAGAGAGATGCATCACTCCTAAACTCATTTTTATTCGAGGAGGGCAGGATGATGCCTCAATTTTCGAGAACTTTCTGATTGAAGAGCAGGATGTCGATGGAAGTGGTCTTACAAGTGTGATGGGTTTTGTTTCCTTCCTTGAAGATATAACTCAGAAGGTTTTAGAATTCATGAAATAGAGATCCCTTTGGGGTGCAATGTCTATTTACAGATACAGGGAAAATAGAAAATGTATACATACATTAAAGGAGCTTCCATTTTGTGAGGAAGGGTTGAAGTTAGTAAAGGTTGAATATTCAAGTCAAGCTGTTGGCCTTTTTGCCCCTTTGTTGTACCTTTTTCTGAATCATTTGTGACTCCTTTGTGCTAGTCAATGTACATTATGATATTATTTTTATATTTTTCCCTTTGTAAAACCCTTTCTTTTGTCTTTATTGAGTTATAGATGCAGTTAATCTATATTGACTCTGATTAGTCATTATTTGTGTAATCTTCCAGATTTACATGACTGCTTTAATCCTATGCCCCTTTGTGGGGAAATAGTGATGATAACCTACTGCGTTGAAATTTGGTTTGAACATAAAAGCTTCTAAAAATTTGGTTTTGACATGTCTTCTCTCAGGGCTGATGATAGCAGCCAAATTGTCTTTGAATGCAGCTTCTTTGACGCATGCCCAAAATACAAAAGCAATTTAATGTCATAAAAAATGTTTACTGATGATGGGGTTGCTTGATCAACTGTAAAGTCTAAAGTTAGGATTGATTCGCCATCTCCTAAATATTTTTACCATAAAAAAAGGTTTATATGCTATTTTGCATCTGTTTAATTTTGCTGGAACTTATAAAACATTATAATGGTTGAAACTTGAAAATTCAACTAATCTAACTTTTGTTTTGACGGTACTAATTTCAATTTTATATATAGCTATATCCAATTGCTCATAATTAACTAATTACGCAAATAACTGAAGTAAAACATCATCATCTGGACAATGTTAGATAAGTCTCTTTTTCTTATCACATTACTTTTTTTAACCAGAAGGTGCATTCGATTTTTTACTATTTTAGTTATTCATAATTTTATGTTTATCTTTATCTACCATATATTAAGGATATTAGGTTTTTGTTTAGTTAATATGCTCAATACCAATTGTTTGATCTTTAATGCACTCTATTATGGCTAAATACTTGATGTCCATATGTTTGTTTCGATTTCCACTTTTATTATTCTTAGCCATAAATATTGCATCTAAATTGTCACAATACATCTTCAACGGTCTTGAAATTGAATCCACATTTTTCAACCTATAAATGAAATTCTTCACCCATACACCATGTGATGTAGCATTAGAATAAGATACAAACTCAATTTCTATTGTGGAAGTAGTGATCAAGGTTTGCTTAGCACTTTTCTGAGAAATAGCTCAATCGACTAACATGAAAATGTAACTGGATGTTGATTTTCTTGAATCAATGCAACAACAAAGTCTAAATCAAAGTAACCTTTGACCTCCAAATTTTCAGTTCGTCTATACATAATCATATAGTGTTTGGTTCCTTGAAGGTACCTCGTCACTTTGTTTGCAACTTTTCAGTTTTCCATATCTGGATCATTTTGATATTTACCTAGCATCCCAATTACAAATGCAATGTCTAGCCTTGTGAATACCTGAGCATACATTAGGTTTCAACCAACAAAAACATATGGAATATCAAACATTTGTTCCCTTTCAAAATCATTCTTTGGGCATTCGTTCAAATTGAACCTATCACCCTTCACAATGGATACTACACTTGGTGAACAATCTTTCATCCAAAATTTATTCATGACTTTATTGAAATATACTTCTTGTGACAAGTCCAAAATTCTACGAACTTTGTCTCTTTGTATCTTAATGTCAATGACATAGGATGTGTCATTCATATTCTTCATATCAAAACTTTTAGAAAGAAATTGTTTCACCTCATATAACAAACTTTTATCATTGGTAGGAAGTAAAATGGCATCTACAAACAAAATGAGGAAATAAATTTTACTCCCACTGACCTTATGATACATACATTGATCCGTAATGTTATCTACAAATTCAAATAAATATATGACATTATGAGATTTCAAATTCTATTGACGAGAAGCTTGTTTGAGTTCAATTAAGCTTGCATACCAAATACTCATCACCACTAGAAGATAATCCTTCTTTTTGTTTCATGTAAACCTCTCCTTCAATATCTCCATTAAGAAATGTAGTTTTCACATCCATTTGGTCTAGTTCTATGTCAACTTGACCAACTAATGCTACAATGATATGAAGATAACTCTTTTTATTTACAAGAGAGAAAATCTCCTTGTAATCGATTCTTTCCTTTTGAGTGAACTTTTAGTCACACGTCTTGCTTTATATCTCTCAAACAAACATCCTCAAACCAACGCAACCTTGGTTTCTAACATTTGAATAACTCAAAAGGTGTTTTTGCGACATCCTTAGCTGGAACATGGTTCAATACATACACTTTCTTCTTAAGAGTTTCGCTCCATAAGAACTTTGGAAGTTTGGATTTGTTGCACATACTTCTAACCATATTCGTCAAAGTTCGATTTTCTCTTTCTGCTACTCCATTGATCTGGAGAACTAAGCATGGTGTATTGGGCAACCATGCCATTATCTTGGAGAAACTTCGCAAATGAACTCATGACGTGCCCACTCTCAATATATCTACCACGGTATTCTCCACCCCTATCGATTCTCTGTATCTTTATTGACTTTTCACATTGTTTTTCTACTTCAACCTTAAGAACTTTAAAGGCATCAACTGCTAAGTTCTTGGTATGAAATATATATATATATATACTTATATTGTGAGTAATCATCAATAAAAGAGACATAATATTTTGAACCTCGTATGTCTATATTTGGACAACATATATTTGAATGCATGATTTCTACTATTTTAGTACTTCTTTTTGCATACTTCTTATACTTGTTAGTTTGCTTGCCCTTAATGCAATTCGTACAAGCATCAAATTCAGTAAAAATCTAAAATATCAAGTTCTCCATCTTTTACTAATCTTTTGATTCTCTATATAGAGATATGTTTCAATATTTGGTGCCACAAAATAGATGATTTTTCATTTATAACACATCATTTTGTACTAGCGCGACCATGTATAATATCACTAGTGGCCTTATTTTGCAAATTAAGAGAGAAAATATCATATGATAACATTAATTCCTGTGGATAAATTAGAAAATATAAATTCATATTTTATCCTAATTAATTATATAAGCATGTAAGTTTAAGTTTTACAACTCTGATACCAAATATTAGAATTTCAAATTAATGTAAAACAAAATTCCATGAATATAGTCGAGCGAAAAATGATTAGATAGTATCCCTCTAGCTGTTGCTAATTACTTGAAGATATTAAACTCTTCTAAACCTTCAAAATCTCACTTTAATGGTGTAAGTTTACAAAATTAGACTTTTGGATTAGGGAACCAAACAATGACTACACTCCTATTTATAATTTATTTCCATCACAAAAACTATTTTCTGCACTTACAAAAATACGAAGGTAAGAATGAAAGACCACATTGAGCAATTATCACTACAATATGGTAGTAGATAATAACCACCATTGCCCAAAACTCTTCAGGCAAAGGAAAAATAACCAACATGAAATAGCTCATTTCTAAAGATGAATTCCTATGTATAAAACATTTTGTACACATTCATCCAATAAAATCACATATGATGGCACTTTCTTAGGGTGATTTCTAAATTATCTCTATAAATATCTAGTTGGGGAATTTGATTCGATACATGTAAAAAATGTTACATCATTAATATATACACAAATTAAATTATTATTTAAAATCACATGCACTTTTTTTTTTCGTTCAGAAAGCCACATTCAATTTTTTTTATTTTTTTATTTTATGATTACGTATATTAATCTATATTTATATCTTTTTTATGAAAAAGAAATAAAAAAAAATAAAATTAAACTTGCATATGAGCAACTCCTATGGCATCAACAATCAAAATATGACTTATTTGTGAGAGAGAAGTATGCAAAATATTTAAGGAATCATCAAAGGAAGTTCCAAACTTTACTTACAAGTCTATCTGAGGAGAATTTCTAAAATATATTTGGAATTCTCTAATAGTTATATTAATTTAGCAAAATTAAATAACTTAATGTATCACTTGGTCAATTGGTTGTAATGTTTGAGTGTAATTCAACCAATGCATCTGTTAAGTTATCAAAAGTTACAATATTTCTCAATAGTTGTTTTCTTTCACCGGTTGGTATGAATTCAAGAGTTGTTTTCTTTCACCAATTGATATGGACATCTCTATAAATAGAGATACTTTAGAGGCAAAAAAACACAAGATAAACAACACAAAAATTTCATGTTACATGTGTCAAACTTCTGTCAAAAATATTTATGAGTCATTTCTTCTTTTCTCTAGTGCACGAGAGTAAATGAAGAAACTTTATTCTGTAAACTATCATTGATCGATATATTTTATGTGAATGTGCAATTCACTTCAAGGATTCCAAAGTATCCTGAAGGGGATTTGTTGGTTAACTTGTTTGCATCCAATATATATAGATTGATGGGTGCGAATGGAACATAAAATTTAGTGTGATACACATGCTTTGGAATTTATTTGTACAATTTTCATTATCGTCAATTTTATCTTCTTCGTGTTCAAGATTTGCAGCATATCCCCAACAAAAGATCCAACAGTCTACACACTCATTACCTTGTCTGAGCGCATGTTGAAAAGAGACAATCTAATCTAAAAGATAAAAGTGATAAATTTGGTTGATAATGAGAACATAAGGATGAAAAGGAGAAGATCACACAATCAATGTGGCAAAATCTATTCACTGGCCATGAATAAAACATTGAAAATGCCATGAAGCTCAACAAGTAAACAAGTTTTGTGTATAAAAGGTTGTAAAGTTGTGTAACTTTTTTTCTATTCCAATACATTTGGCAACCACCTAACAAAACTCACTTCGTAGTGGCAATTGATAAACCATTTGAGAATTAGTAGTAAATGTCGTTGTCATTGTTAAAGAGTGAGTTATACCATTTGCTTAACATCTAATAAAACTAAATCCGTAGTTTGTAAATGAATTAAGAATGAGCTTGAAAGATTTCACTATAGCACCAAGCTCATAGATACAATCAAGAGACTCGTGTAAACAATTAACGATTGTTATAATTATGTAATTTAAAAGATATTTTGGAGATCTAAATCTCTCAAGAGTAGATAAACAATAAGAAACTCAAATCCTTCTAGCTTTAACAAAATTTCCTTGGTGATAACGAATGCACCTACCAAAACTGGTTTTATCCAATTGTTATCATTCTTTCTTGTACTTAAAAAACTCAATTTTAAAAATAATATGAAAGCTTCTTTTATCACCCTCAAGTCTTTTCAAAAGTTCTCAAATTTTGTCTTAATTGACTAATCTAGAGGTGTATTTTGAAGAATATAAACTTGTAGTATTTGACAACATTGGGGTGAGAGAAGAAACATTCGAATAATATTTATATAAAAAAAGGGAGCCTCTAGTATAAATTCAAAAGAAAATATTCAATGGCGAACCTATATTAATGATCGATGACACTTGATAGTAAGTTAAAATATTTTTTTATTAATTTTTCCTTTAAATTCTATTTCTTGTAAATGAAAAAGAGAAATTCCTTATCTTAAAAAAAAAAAAATCACTATACCACCATCTTTATTAGATCTACACTCCACTACCACTTCATTATACCACTATTGTTACAAGTCACACACGAAATCTTCGTCTTTTCAACTTTGACTAATATGATTGTTTGTGTTGAAGCTTTATGTCAGACAAATATTTTACATCATCTTTTAGATCTAAATATATTGACTTGTCTTTTTAATTCATCCTTATCAAATTTGTAACTATAAAAGCTCATATGGATTTTACTCGTTTAAAATATTGTTGCTAGATTTGATGAAACCAAGAAAACATGATTCTATAATTATTTATTTTAAAATTTTAATCTTCATTGTATAGATATGAATGCTTTGTCACAAAGTCAATAATAGACACAAATTATCAATTTATTTTGTCAAAAAAATATTATTAAATCTTTAAAATATTTTGCTTGAGATTGCGAGCATAATCGAAGAGAACAATGGAAAACTTAAATGATTATGACTCTTTCAATGTGTTAATGTAGTCTTGCAATAATGTAGGGAAATGAGGAAGACAAGAGAGAAATTATGTTGAAAAAAATGAGAAAGAAAAAATCTATTGTGAAGAGTTCATTGTAAGATCTTATTAATTCAATATATGACTACTAATGGTTTACCCTGATATATTTAAATGTCCACTTTAGACATCCCCTAAAAGAAAAAACAAAACAAAAAATTCACACTTATTATCATCCCGAATTCACATACAAACCATTTATTTTATGGTCTATATTAAGGACTCTCATAAAAAAATATTAAAATTTGAGATAATTTTTTGTTCAATTACATTTATGATTTTATTCTATATTATCATTCAAATACATAAATTTTTTTGAATAATATTTACAATATACTCTTTAATACATTTTATTTGATAAATTAAAATTTATACGAGTTTCAATAAATTTAAATAAAACTCATAATAATTTAATAGAATTGGTGTAAATTTCAATTAATAGAAGATAATGTGTTAAAAATATCTATCTTAGAAAATATATTACTAACGCTATTCAATTTTTTATATTTTGGTGTATAATTTTTTTTTCACTTTTATTAATTTTTAATATTATTTTATTAATAATTTTTGTTATTTTTTATCAATCATATAATTGCATCTTCTTAAACAATCGTATAGAATTGTAACTTATACTAAGTCTATCGAGAAAAAGATCTACACATTAATATTTACATTGATTTTCAGTTATGCATTCCTTAAAATATCCAAGACTTTCATTTACAGAAATACCCTTGTTCACTAACCTTTCTTTTGTTGATTCAAGAACGAAAATCAAAGACACGGCTTGTCGTAAACCGTAATTTCGCAAGAAACACAAAAAAGACCCCAAAAACTAATTTACAGCGGCATCAAAGTTCAGTTTTGCGAGAATCAGCGCGAGACACGAATTTAGGGTTCATTAAGATTCAACTTGCTTCTTTATCCAAACAGTAAAAAGAAGCTTCGAAGCTTTTCGTTATTGTGCTTCCTTTTCATTCCGATTCGCCCAATTTCCATTGCGTAGCTTCAAATCTTTATCCTTAAGGTACTCTCTTTCCCTCTCTAGCTCTCTAATTATGCACAAATGAAACGGTTTGATTCTTAGTTTGAATGTTAGTGCATGATAGAATAGAACTGTGTTAGGACTTAATGGTGATGATTAGCTAGTAGAATATAAGTGTATAATAATAAACCCTATCTCAGTGCGTATTTGTAAATTTGTGTGGCAGGAAAGTGCAGAGATGGGTACCTTTTGTTTGGAAACTCCTTTTTGTTCTTCATTCCTTTTAATGCCCTAATTTGACAACTTAACTTGTAACTCTGTTTGTTCACCTTTTGCATTTGACTGAAAAAGTTTTCATTTTTGCAATTTATGCTTCTGCAATTCTTGATTTTCATGTCCTCCCATTTGACTTTAATGTTATATATAAGAGCTTCTGCTCACTAACATGCCTCTTGAACTCTCCTTTTGGACTTGCCTTTCGATGCTGCTAGTTTTGTTATCATTTGACCCTTTAGTTAAAATGTCTTTGATATTGCGGCGGCTCTATGAATCTTATCTCATTGCATAGTTCCACTGAGATTCACTCGACGAAAGTCCTTTTTTGGCCGATCTTTTTGTTTCCTCCTTTCGATATGTGTATACTTCTTCCCAGGAATTCTTCTGGCCTCTGTGCCTTCTTCACAGTTGCCTCACAAGCTTGTTTATTTAGTTTCATAAGATGCCACGGGGAAAGGCAAATTCTTCATCAGTTGGTAAGCCGTCTGAGCCTGAAAAGCCAGTTGAATCTGATGAGAAGGTCGACCTTGAAGAGGAAAACGATGCCGAGGAAGAAATGGAAGAAGAGGTCGAATATGAAGAAATAGAAGAAGAGGAGGAAGTGGAAGAAATAGAAGAGGAGGAAGTGGAGGAAATAGAAGAGGATCCGGAGGAGGTGGAGGAAGTAGAAGAGGAAGAAGAAGAAGAAGTGGAGGAGGAGGAAGAAGAGGTCGAAGAAGTGGAAGAAGATAATGCCGTGAAAAACCATGGCATTGATGATGTTGAAAAGAAAAAACATGCTGAACTTCTTTCTCTTCCTCCTCACATGTCTGAAGTCTACTTAGGGGGCATTCCTCTTGATGCCTCATCTGAAGATTTGAAAGATTTTTGTGAGCGTATTGGGGAAGTTGTACAGGTATGTCTGTGCCATTTTTATTGTCCTGTGTATACTGATATACAATATACATTGCCACCCTTTAACTTGATGATTGATGAGAACAGGTTCGAATAATGAAAGGAAAAGATTCTTCTGAGAATAAGGGCTTTGCTTTTGTGACTTTTAGAAATGTAGAACTGGCTACTAAAGCCATTGAGGAGCTGAATAATACCGAATTTAAGGTAATATGATAACTTCAGTCGCTAATACTATAGATCCTTCTCTTTTGCAGTTGTTAGCTACTTGGCTTTAGTGCAACTCAAATATTACAAAAATTGCAGACTTGTAATGCAAGTAGTTATTCGTAATACAATGTGGTTTGATATGTTCAATGCCTGACTGTAATGATCAATTGTCTCAGGGTAAAAAAATAAAATGCTCGACATCTCAGCAAAAAAATCGTCTTTTTATTGGCAATATTCCTAGAAGCTGGGACGAAAAAGTCCTGAGGAAGGTTGTGACTGAGACTGGACCTGGAGTTACCGCTGTTGAACTAGTCAAGGTATGCATTAAGCTGTTGTACATCCCTTTTACTTTTTTAATTGAAAGTTTCTAGGGATTATTTATGGTCATGCCTGAATCATCGTCAACTTGTTTGCAACTATCATTATGGAATTGCATTGGCTTCATGCACAACTTTATGTACTTAAAGTCAGGATATGCAGTTTCTTATTTAACTGTACTTGTTCAATCCTTTGACTCAGGATATGAAGAACATTAACAATAACCGTGGCTTTGCATTTATCGACTATTATAATAATGCATGTGCTGAATATTCAAGGCAAAAGATGATGAACCCAACATTTAAGCTTGAAGACAACTCCCCAACAGTGAGCTGGGCTGACCCTAAAAATGCTGATACCTCTGCTTCATCTCAGGTTTCAATTCATGCGTCTTCCTTATTTTAAGCTATGTTGGTATTGATTATTTGATTTGTGGTTAATATGCCAACAATAAATTTTTATTAAAATAAGAAGTCTGCAACTATGATGGAGGCATGGAGGCATCATTTAGTGTACACTGATCAATGATCTAATGTGCAAGTGCTTCCCTCTAGCTTTTTAAGTTATTAAAGCATTATTTATAACAATAATCCTGACAAACGGGAAAGCATTATTTATTAAAGGATTGTTTTTGGAAAGTAACTCCCGCAGTCTTTTTTACATTTTATATTTTCTATAACTTTTAAATATCCTCATGGTTAAGTGAAAAATATATCTCCTCCAGCGAGAAAGGACTTATTTCAAATATAATGAAGGTAGCCACCAAATATAACCTACTTGCTGTTGTCAAGTGTGGTAGTGTTCATTCATTTATAGAGGAAATGAAAATTAATATTAGTAAAAAAAACAGTACAAGAAAAGAGCAGACTAAAAAACCCTTACTGACCAAGGCATGAAAAATAATGGAAATAATAGATGGACAAATCAAAACAGTAAAGCTCTCCAGTCCCTTTGCATATCTGTTAGGAACATGCCCTTAAGAAGCCAAATATGCAAGGGGGCCACCAAGAGGAATGCCTAAATAAGCAAGGGGCCGCCAAGATGAATACCCAAATAAGCAAGGGGCCACTAATATAACTATGCAACATTAATTCCGTGAAGCCACCTTTATCCAAATTAATCTTGCATCAGTAACCTTTTCTGACAGCTGACGTTTAAAATGAACATGTCTAAAAATGGTAAATTGTGGTGTGGCTCAAACTCCAAAGTAAGGCTGGTGACTGGCTAGAAAACTTGTAAGTCAGGCAATTTGTGGTGGTCGTTTATGCAGATGATGTCTGATGTGCCTTCTCATGCCGTCATGGGGCAAGTTCTTTTGCAATAATTTGGCCCCTACAGATGAGCACTTCTTATTCCTATGGTAGGTTCTAGTGTTTTAAGACTAGGATTTGCCATCAACTTGGTTAGGCTACTAGGTCACTAGTCTAACCGCATGAATTAATATTCATTGATTTCATACATTAAATAAAATATTTAGTGTAGCAGTCCTAGTACTTATATATGATCCCCTGTACATTCGATTGATCCTAGTGCCAGCCTTCTGTCCCACTTTTCCTTTATTGTAGCAACTAACGACACACATTTATAGAGCTGGAAAGAGCGTTTTTGTTTTTTTTAATAAAATTCTTCCATTATTTTTTATTCAGTTTCCTAAAACCTACCAAAACATAAACTTACATGTTAACTCAAGAGTTTAACAACCATGTGTGCATCACTATCCCTCTTTTTTGCTTCTTGTTGTATACTAACCTTAAGCTCTACATTTCTCCCCTGCCATGTGTTTTTTTCGTTTCTTGTTCTATTTTAAGCATTCATGATTTCTTCATCCGTTCTTTTTTCCCATCAATTTGTCTTCTCATGCATTTTTTTTTCTTGGTTTTTCTTTTTATGCACTGTCATCTAGAACAGGGATCTGGTCATGTCTTTTCTTTCTTTCATGGGTTTTTTTGGAAAAAAACAATTTAAATGAGACCTATTCTGGTTATTTTGAACCGCCAAGTCACTGGTTTACCCAAAAATCTCCTACTCTTGCCAACTTGCACCGGTTCTCTAGCATATCCGATCCAACAGACAGCTCAAACCAGTCAATGTCATAGATATGTTGTCAGTCCTTGATAGTGGAGCGGAGTGGCTGACCGCAAAACTGGGAGAGCGGGGTGCAAGATAATTGCTAATCTAAAGTGTATTATAATATAAATTATAGTACATATTAAATAAATAATATAGATACACATAAATGCTCAAAAATTAGATATTCATTTTATGTCTAACATTCATACTTAGCAATAAAAAGTCACAGTTTTTAAGTAATATAGTATTACTATTTAATATAATGTTATCCAACTTCATATTTTATTTTAGCAAGTACAAAATTCCATTTTTTTATGGTTGATTGAACAGATCCAGTTTTTTTTTTTGTCAAGAACATATATATCCTCTTAAATTAAAGATAGTTTCAAATGAATCGCTTTTAATTCCAGCCTAAACCATTATTCCTTTATTTAGGCCTAAGTCAGTAGCAAACAAATAGTCAACATAAAAAACCCTAGTTTCTAGAAAAACAACTGCAAGAAAATCTAGAAACAGAGCTGCCTCGCAAGAAAGGAGGCAGGTGCGACGACAAGGCTGGAGGCGCAAAACACTGAAGAGGTGAGGTGTGTTTGCATCGAGGAAAAAGGTTTCTACCTAAATCCAGTAGTTTTAATCTTCAAAAACCTTTTGTGCTGCAATGGGGCCAGGTAAACTGCGATCTGTGACGCAAATCTCTCCAGCGAATGCAGCTGTGACAGCTGCCACTCAATTATGGGACCCTTCTGTGTATAGGGACAGCCACCCACTGCGACACTCCACTGTGATAGAGGCCCTATTCCTCGCTATTGACAACATCGTAGCACTGGTTCCTGTTTAGATTGACCGATTGAGCCGGTTTTTAGAACACCAGTAGGTTCAATTTGTTGATTGATGACTCGAATGGTGGAGAAATGGATATTGAGGCTATGTGGAGAGGGATCACAGTCATGAATGTTGGTTTGTAGCCACTTTAGAGGAAAAACCTGGTGGAAATTATAGCCATTTGCTGGTGGAGAAATTAGGATTCCAGTGGCCAGAGTTAGTCTGCAGCCGATAGGAAGAGTCACTGAACAAAGACACCATGGGAGAGGAATTGTTTACCTCAGGCACAGTCCATGTTAAGGCCTTGAGTGCATTAATAGTAAAATAGCTAACAAAGGATTATTTTTTGACCTAATTAACAGCAATGAACTACAGTACTGCAGTTATTATATAGATCACTTATATGCTAACATGTGCTAAAATACGCCACTGAATCTAGATTCTAGTTTACTACCTACTGAATTGGTATTCTAACCGTTTCTATAGTTGATACATTACTTTTGACACATTGAATATAATGAATTCTTAAATATGCACAAACAGGTGAAGGCAGTATACGTGAAGAACCTTCCTAAGAATGTTACTCAAGAGCAGTTGAAGAAGCTTTTTGAACACCATGGGAAGATCACAAAGGTGGTTCTTCCACCACCAAAGTCTGGTCAGGAAAAGAATAGAATCGGTTTTGTACATTTTGCAGAGAGATCAAATGCTATGAAAGCACTAAAAAACACTGAAAGATATGAATTAGATGGTAACATTTGAATTTGTTAACTGTCATCATTTTTGAAGTTATGTAACTGCCGCAAATATTGATTAGATTTGTTCTAAGTTTTCAGGTCAAATGTTAGAGTGCTCTCTAGCAAAGCCACAGGCTGATCAGAAGGCTGGAGTATCAAATATACAGAAGCAAGGATTGCTTCCAAGTTATCCGCCACACGTTGGTTATGGTTTGGTTGGGGGTGCATATGGTGCACTTGGTGCAGGTTATGGTGCTCCTGGTCTTGCACAGGTGATCTTTGCTTTTTTGTTTTTTATTAGATACTCTTTCACTTGTTTTGAGGCACAAAACTACTCTTATGTGGTTTTCATTTTGTGTTAATGAGTGTAGTGACGTTATAGATCTCTACTAAATTTGATGGAATCTAAATCCTTATTTTGCATTACATACCGCTTTTACATGTTCTACACTCCCTTTTTATAATAAGAGATATGACAAGTAACTTCCATTGACGTAGTTCATGCTAATATATGACGCCTCCACTTGCAAGGAGAAGGTGGAATTTTTGTTAGAATAAAACTTACAAATAAAACAATTAATGCACTTCAAAATCCGAGTTTGTTTCTTATATTAAAGATAAATAATACCCAAAATGTCTCTTATAAAAAGTACCGAAAGGAGTATATGTTAATTTTCGTTTGAACAAATGTACATCAGATTTATCAGTATCATGTTACTTGAAGTGGTTTTACATGCTAGGTGATCCATGTAATATATGCCATTGATGTATTCTCGCATTCCCCATGTATTAATCTGAGATTCTGATGACTGGAATTGTATTTTTACAGCCTTTGATGTATGGACCGGGTCAAACTCCCGCTGGAATGGCCATGATGCCGATGCTTCTGGCTGATGGACGCATCGGATATGTCTTGTAAGTAGAACTGCTAGTCATTGCTCTATATGTATATTACATTTAATAGCATGTCATATCATGACATCTAGCATATTGACAGATATTGCTGTAATGATGTTTTGTAAGAAAAAAAAAACACAGTTCTAATGGCTACATAGTTGCTTGAGTCCAGAGCCTGATAATGTATTTTCTTCTGCAGGCAACAAGGGTTGCAGCCACAGCCACAGCCACAGGCACAAACCCCACCTTCATATCAAAGAGGTGGCCGGAGTAGCAGTGGGGGTGGCGGCGGGAGTGGCAGCAGGAATACAGGCAGTTCAAGTAAAGGAAGGCATAACAATGATAGTGGAAGTGGTCAAGGGCGCAGATACCGCCCATATTAATTGGTGTTTTGATGCAATGAGAAATTTGTATTGGCAACTCCTTTCTCATGATCTATTTTGTTTAGTGGCTTTACGAGTTCGTTTATTTTATCATACGCTATAATTCTTCATTAAATATTTATTAATCTGTAGGTTCAGACTATTACATTCATGATTTTAGGGTGTTTTAATGTAACTTTTCCTAGTTCCTACTTGAGACCTTTGTTTAACCGTGATAAACCTCAACTAGTTCTTTCTATACCTTTAAAAAGTTTTAATCTTATACAAGTTCATATTGATCTAAGAGCTATTGGAGGCTAATCTTATGTAACCCTGCATTACGAAAAGCAAATACACTAGTGTTACGAGAATAAATATAGTTAGTAGCTGACTAACTCTACGATTAAAATTAAAAATCTTAATATTGGATGATGTCCAGTGTATCTGATTTTAGATATCAAACCAATTTTCTGCTTGCCCGAATCCTTCCTCAAGCATGATATACTGTTACATTCTTCCAGGATTTAGAGGGATGCGTATCTTAAGCAGTGTTTAAAAAGCGCCTAATTTGGCATTTATCCATCTCAAATAATATGAAATAAATAAATTATTTTATTTTTTTAGGGAAAATGATTCTTTTCTTTCTTAAAATATGCTACATTCATCCCCATATATTTGACTTTGAATATTTTATTTTGGAATAAAATAAAGTGGAATGAAAAATAATTTTGCTTTCATTGTTTAGATATTTTACTATGGAATGAAACCAAATTTTTATTCTATTGTTTGGAGATTAGATTAATGAAATGCATTATAAATGTTTTATTCTAATTTTACTCTTATTTAAAATATATGAATAATTAAAATAATATATATATATATACATGTATATATATATAATTTTAAATCTTTTAAATAAATGTTATATTATTTCAACTACGCTTTTGTTTTCTATTAAATCGAAAGATGTTACTTTAAACTTTCTATTGAATAAAACAATTTCTCCGACAAATAAAAAGAACAAAACAAATAAGAAGACAAAAGAGATACACGAACAAACGAAGGTAAAACAAAGAAAAAAACTCGAGTTCAATGAAGAATATCCAACATTGAGATACTATATAGAAGAAAAACAGAGAGGATAGATATATTTATAATTTAATAGATGAATTGATAAATTAATTGATGGTTCCATTCTTTTCTATCCAAATTGGAAGGGAAATAAAAGATGAATAAGTAATGGAATGTGATGGAATATATATCATTGAGTTCTATTCCACTTCACCTTTAAATGAGACTGCAAACAAATAAACAATAGAATACTAAAGTATTTCATTCAATTTCACACTATTCCATCACATTCTATTAATTTAAACATAATCTTACTTCTTTATATTTAATTGGAGGTATTTTTGTGAAAAGTTAAGTAATACTTCTTATAACTTGAAAGGGTTTTATATAAAAGACATTTTTTTACGAAAATATGTTGGTAGTATATAAATGTAATGCATATCTCTATTTTTTGATTTCACTTTAGTCTCTTAATTTTTTCTTAACTATGTTTCTATTAGTAAAATATCATCTCACAAATCCTGATAAATTTATAATATTCGATTTAAAAACTCAAAATATTCATCAAATTTGTAATTGGTAAATCTATAACATACAAATTTAAATTCTAATATTTCAAATTCAAAAAATGAAGATTGAAAAATCCCAAAACTTATTCTTCTTCATAATCTTCATCTCACTCATTTTCTTCATCTCCTTCATTTCATTCATCTTAGAGAAGTTTCAACTCACAACAAAAAATAATGTTAAAAACAAGAAGGAAAAAAAATCAATGTAATCATTTAATAAAAAAAATTCAATCCCAAAATCATAAATCTCCTTCAATCGCACAAGCTACCCATATTAAATCCATTTGTTCCACTTACTGTTTTTTCATTTTTCTGCATTGTAAACGGTAAAAGTCCATATATGGACAACAAAATAATGAGTTTGGAGATTGTAAATGGATATGGATTTGAATTTGTATGTTACGAATTTGATAAATTTTTCATGAATTTTTAGATCAAAGGAAATAAAAAAAATTTGAATTTAAAGATGAGCGATAAAAGAGATGAGATATGTTCAAAATTTAATGGTTTTTTGATAGAAATTAACATAAAACACACACTTGACTAGCATAAGTATAGTTAAAGGACAAAAACAAAACCAAAAGTAAAGGACTCAAGTGAAACTATAAAATAAGTTAAGAAACTAAAAGAGTAATTTAACAAACTATGTTGAGTAAGATCAATGTGCTCCTTTGCCAATGCCTTTAATATTAACACATGTCGCGATTGGTTAACAAAGGCATTGTCATAGCAACAATAGCCATAAGGCAATACCGAATTACAGACCATCAAAAGATGGTTTAATTCAAGAACAGTGAGAACAATGGAAACCTGCACACAATGAACAGTAATGAAAGAAAAGGTATGGTTAGTTGTGGTTTCTATGGCAGAATGAGAATGAGCAATACCAATTTCAACAGAAGAAGAACGAATGCTTTATGGCTTTAACAGCAGAGGTTAATCATTTGCATCGACTTCAAAGGGGGAGGTCAATGTGGTTTTTCTAAAATTTTATAGTTTTTTCCTCCAAAGTTTCTTATTCAAACATAATATACAAAGACTATATAATAAAGGAACTTATATAGCATAACTAAATATTGTAAAATCATTCCAATGTACGGAAGTGTACTACTCCACTGACTCAAACAGTTTAAATTTGTGGCAACAGTGAGACATGCAATCCAGCAATCGAATGCAAATTGAACTGCCTCTTTATCCTCACACATTCATAGTGAAAATAAATTCATCAAGAATTAGGGTGAAATATTATTTCCTAGAAGCCTTCTTCCAATTTGGTTAGTGAGAGCTTGTGTTTTACATACAAACTATATTAACTTGGCTGAAAGCTATATTTGTGACATTAGTACATAGTTGATAAGCAGGCCAGCATCCAAGTAGCAATAAATCATGATTCATTTGTCATCTTGGCTCAGTTGTGACTAACAACTAATGCAATTGCCCTTGTCTCTTTTGTTTCATTGATCATCTTCACCGTTGCCTTTATCAGATGGCTCACTTTCCAACTTTCTTTTCTTGTTCTTCTCATCTCCCTTTTCCTTTGACACCGCCGCTTTCTTTCCAGCATTCTTCTTCCTAAACTCTGATAGGACAAAAAGCTAAAGTGTTAAGGTCCACCAAAACTGCGCATGCACCATAAATGAATTCTTCTAAGTACCAAGTTACTAAGTTAGAGGGGACTTCAGTACCAACTACGCATATATTTTTTCTTAACAATGAATGAATTCATTAACTAACATTAACTTTCATGCAAAACATTAGTAAGTAGTATCACGTGTGCTTCAAAAACATACGCCCTCTCCTAACAATACAACCTTGATACATATAATATGACAAATCGTCTCATTCCTCTTTGTAGCATTGAACCAAATATTACTCGTAGTTTATGTAGCATAATCGTGAATAACAAGCAAGATCATATCTTGCCCAATGCTTAGAGTTGGTGCACAGTGTACACAATACGGCATAGAACAAGCTGAGTTTTAGACATTTTGCGAAGGAAGACACCTCAATGTAATCATATGACCCATGTTAAACATTTCATAGATACTTTGATTACTCCTAATTAATAATTATCAATAACAACAATAACCAACCCCTTTTCATCTAAATGGGAATTAATCCTTATTCTAATCCAATAAAAATGAGAATACCATAACAATTAAATTAACGACAACACTTCACCATGATGCTAAATCTTAAAACATCAAAGCTTCACTTCACTAGAAGCTAACAAAATAGTCTGAAAAACAAAGTAGCGATAGGTAAGTAAAAGTGACCTTCAAGAGAAGCTTTTAGAGGACTAACAAACTCAGTAAACTCGGTTTCTTCAAGAGCTTTGAAAACATCTTCAGCATTGATAATTTGTCTCTTTGACTCCTTACATATATCATTAGCCCTGCACATACAAACAACACCAATCACTTTTCACCTCCTTCTACCTCAAAAAGTTCCAATTTTTAAATTCACCCACGAATCAACCATCAAACCCATTGCAAAATTTCCCCAATTGCCTAAAAAATCCGAACCCTAATTTTTTTATTTCTATACTAGAAAGCCAAACAGAGAAAACGGGTATTCAGAGATCAAATTCAGTGCCGATTAGGGTTTCAGAAAGGGTTAAATGCAATGGTTACTTACGTTGCGGAAATGTAGTGGATGAAGATTCTGGCACTTTCGGAGAACGCGAGAAGAGCGTCTTTGTGAACGGCAATGTCGCCGTCTTCGGAGCAAGTAGAAAGCTTATCCTTCACCACGCGGCGTACGATAGTTTTGGGTAGTTCCTCTGCCTCTGCCATTGTCTACACTTTTTCGATTTCTGATTTTTAATTGGGATTGAAATTAGGGTTAAAATTTGGAGTGGAATTAGGGTGTGTTTGTATTATTTTTTGTTTCCCGCCATTATCATCACTTTCAGCTTCAACTTTTGGATTTTTTCATTTATTATCACCGCTGAAATATACGCCAAAAATAATTTTGACTGAAAAAATTTACATACTGCAAAAGCAATAATACCTATAAAAAAATTCATTGCAAATAAAGTTATTGTTATTATTTTACTTTATTTATAAAAATAAAGTTATTTAGATGATGTGATTATTGAGAATTTTGTTTATCTAAAATAGTAATATTAATTATTAATTGATCAAATAAATGATTGAAATTATATGAACATTCATCATTAAACATTTGTGATTATTAATATCAACAACAAATTTATCAATTTTACTAACTTTTAATTTTAAATGTGTCAATTTTAATGAATGAATAATTGTTTCATTAATGAAAATCAATTAAATAACATAACTAGGTGTTTTGAAATGATTTAAGTTTATGAACTATCGACATTAAAGACATATACACACGACTCCACAAAAACAAAAATTACGCAACATGGTGGTTGTTTAACATCGCAATAAATTGTAAGTGATATAATTCAAATAGATCTTATAAAGAAAAATTATTAACAATAATATATATATATATATATATATATATATATATTAATTG
>JBBPBR010000003.1:58307168-58328599 GCA_037974775.1 Cicer pinnatifidum
TATATATATTATAAAACTTATCTGATTTAATATGCTATTAGTCTTTACTGTTGTTTGTTATTTGCTTGCGGAAGTGATTAAATTCATAAATGGATTAGCCGAATGTAGTGATTGAGGAGCTAATAATTAAATGATTATTATATTGCATGTATCGTATTCGAGTTGATTCAATATATGTATGTTAATTCTATATTAGAGATCCGAGAAATATGATATTACCAAAATGAAGCATGCACATAAATACAATAATTGCATTATAGTCTAGTAACATCAAATTGATTCATAGGCTCATAGGGTTAGGTGCTAAAAAAATTAGCACAAGTGTGTTGTTTCCTTTGCTAAAAGAAGGAATTGACGCCAAGGAATTCAATTGCTTATTGGCATTGTTAAACTATAGAATAAAATGATCAACACCTACATTTTTTTTAAGAGTACAATAATAACTACTCATATGAATTATTAAAGAAATTTGAATATATTTTTAGTTAACTGATTTATTTTTCAAAATCAACGTCATTTATAATTTTCAATATATTTTTAACTTTTTTTATAATAATTATTATATTATATATATAACTTTTAAAATATTATTATATTTAATACTTATAATAATAAAAGACTCTTCAATGATTAAGATAAATACATAATTCAAAAATGAACTAAATGGATGTTTGAATGATACAATTACTATCTAGTAGATTCTCAAAGTCTATCAAGAAGACTCGTATATAGCCAATAATACTATAGATTTGAGTTGTTTAAGCATTTATTGACATGATACATTGAAAACATGCTGATAAAATTCAATTAATTTGGGTTTTCTATCTTGAATTCATAAATAAAAAATATATCACATGTCTACACATGCTTTATGTGCTTCATATCATTATAACACCTTGATTATTGAAAAGATGAATCAAATGCATCTTGAATAATACAATTGGTACTTCGAAGATTCCTAAAATCTATCAAGAAGGCTCATAGAACATCGAAAATACGTAACAACATGATCATTTAATACAATTACACTCAATATATCTATAAACTTGTGCCTTGTATTTTCAATGTACTCGAGGAACTACCAATATCAACTATTTCTCACACTTCACAATTTTATAAAGAGAATAATAATAACTACAATTAAATATGGCAATTTCCCATATACTTTGTGAAAATGGAGCACACATCTACATATGCATTGTGTAGCCGCTATATCATTTAATGCAACATAGAAGTCTTACGATACTATATTCCATTTTCAATGTATCATAACTAATACTAACTTTAATTGAATTTTGACAATGTGCATGTATTTTTAAATCAACGGACTATAGTTGTTTGGAAGACTACTTCAAATTTTTAAAAAATAAAGAAATCAAAATTATGAAATAAAAAAATGGATGAATTAAAATTGTAGATTTACTAAAATGAGAAGATTAAAATTATATTTAAGTAAAAACAAAAAACACTAGTCGGAAGGTTGGTATGAGGTGTTTAGGATGATCTCTACACTCTCTATCTAATGATTAAGACAACGACACTTATTTCCTCTAAAAGTTAAACCTCTTTTCTCATTGACATAATTCTTTAGTTTTTTCTTTCACATTATTTTTTCAATGATGGCCTTCGATTAGATACAATTTTCAATTGTGTGGCCAACAAGTTCGTCGTGGAATTAACTAAGTGATGAGAAATGTCTATTAATTTTAAACTAAGTAAAACATATTTGCGTATAAAGTTAAGATAGATTTTTTAATTGAGTGATTTATGATTTTTTTTTAAATTGATAATTATAATGATATTTATTGACAGAATGTCAAATCAAAAGTCTTAAAATGTCAAATCAAAAGTCCTATCATTCGTAACTTTTAGCCAACTAAAGATTGTGTTTTAACCGCTTTAATCAACTATCTTTGTGCATTTATTTATGAGATCGTGGGAGATCCTTGCATGTGTTGCAATGTCCATGTTATTCGACTTGGTTTATTGTTTGGATGCCTTGTTGCTTCTTTCCTAATTATGGTTCCTAGAAAATAGCAGTCACTTTCTCATCCCCTTGTCTTTTGATGTTTTTCAAAAATATATTTTTCAAAAAGATAGATAATTTGGTTGCTTTAAGTTCAAATTATCATTCCACACCAATTTTAAACTATGTCTGATTCCTTGTTACTTCATGTCCATTTTTCTATTGTGCTAACATGTGTATATATTGTTATAACATATAAAAAGTATTGAGTTTGATGCAAATACTTATTAAATATAAACACATGAAAGATAATTTTAATAATAAAAAACTCACATCAAAACAGTGTATCGTCTTTATATATTGTTATTCCATTTTAAAAATTAATTCATGCTTTTTATATAAACTAACTCAAGATTAATATTGATTTCAAGACAAAAATGCATAACGTTCTTAGTTAGTAAAAATTAAATAAAAAAGATTATTTTTTATGTGATGAGTACTTGTGAGTGAGAATTGTCTAGATTGATATTTTAATAGACATGTGTTCTATTTTATCTAGAAGGTTCTTGCTTTATAACCAGAACGTTATTCGTTTGTGTTATCTATTAACAATTGTTTATTATTAGTGTTTCTGATTTGTAAGCACATTGTCTTTCTGCACAGGTGAATCATCGGTGTCCTCTTTATCCTAGTTGTATTTGTTAATAGGCCATCAATATGGAGATTGATTTGTTATGGTTCTTGATTTTGTTTTATTTCTTTTAAACTTTTGTTCTTGATCATGGTTTTAAGTTTCCTTGATATTCGATTTACTTAAGATCTGGAATTGATTCATTTTATTTTTATCTTTAAAACAAATTATCTAGAATGATGTTGTATAATAAGGTTGATGTTTCGCAAACCATAATGATCTTGGTTTATCCAGATTGTTGTCCTTATAAACCAAAATAATCTTGTATACACTAGAATGATCTTGTGTTGATGAATATGATTATCTATCTTTGAATAGCACACTCAAAAGCACAAGTTAAATAGCAACACAATTTTTGAATCATAATTTTGAAATTAATTAACTTTGTTTGATTATCTTCAAAATATTAATTTGGGATTTTGCCTCAGCAATCTCCCCATTTTTTATGTTGACAAGTATGTTAATTAGATTTTTAATTTTGATTATGATGATATTATCTAAGACATTTCTTAAAAAGCTCCCCATTAGTTTGTGCATCAAGTAATAGATAACTTTGAATCAAAATATATATATTTTTTCATTAATTAAAATATTGTTCATACATATAGTTAAAAAAAAATAGCAATACATAATTAGTTCTCCCTCTTGGTCATAGCAAAAAAGACGTGAGAGCAATGTTGAGAGAAGACAGATGTTAAAATGACAAACATGACGATAATCCTTTAGAATAAGAAGATATAGAAGGCTGGGTAATATCAGATAAGGTTAGAGGTGGGTTAGGAAATGGTGGTTCAAGTCCTAACTTGGGCGAGAGCTGAGTGGCCATTCATTCCCTTAAGATTGCATTTCCCTATCTTGATGGGACTGCCTATCAATGATAATTTGGAGAGCTGTAAAAAATATTGGGGATGTCTTTACGAGTTTTTGAGGTGTTATTCTCGAATTTTGACCACTTTGAAGACAAGGTCTTAATCCTTTTGAGGAGCTGAAGAGGGTTGTCTTGGAGAAGGGGATACTATAGTGCATACGAAAAAAAATGTGACAAAAGTTGAGCCAATGTTGGGAAGAGTACATGACATGGACTGAGCTTGAGGGACATATGGGCCATGAAAATCTATATTTGGAAAAGCCGTGAATTGGTTAATTCCAAATAGAGAGGATATGGTCTTTTCTGAGACAAAAGTTGGAGACATATGAGGGGTTGGTATACCAAAAATGGGATTAAACTCAAGAGGGGTGGAATCAGATTGAGTAGTAGTAAAAGGAAGAGTGTTATGTTGAAATAGAGAACGTTCTTGAAGAATGTTGATTCCAAAATTTTGAAAGTTTGGATTCAAGAATGTTTTACTCTCATAAAGTTTTCTTTTGCTGGTTCTAGAAAAGAAATGAGTTTCATTTTGATGGATGTTTAGAGTAGGTGGAATGAACATATCTTTCTTCATGTGTGAAATATTTTTGGAAGAAAATTTTGAGATTTTAATGGTTGATTTTTCATTGGAGAGGGGGACATTGAAATATCTAAATTTTTTTTAGTGAGAACCATACCGTAAGGAACAATATTTCTCTTGTAATCTCTATTGGTGGAAGCAATCATGTTTTGAATGATGATATAAGGAATATCATTTTGTGGCAATGAAGAAGGTGATAAATAATGAGAGCATCGTTATCGGATACATACTTATGGCTACCACAACGGGGAATAATTGAATGTTGATTGATGTTGTTAATTTTTTTTTGAAAGGGGTTTCAAATATGCAGATACATAGGTGTGGAGCTAGGGATAAAGAGCTCTTTAAAAACCATATATTTGTTGATGTTTAGGGCATAGTACCAATCTTTCTTAGAGATTGTTGGCCCTTCAGTGTGTAAATGTAAGATCTCAGCTAAGATAGTAGGGGTGAGCCGGATTTCTAACTTGTTTAAGATGGAGACAAGCAAAGATTTATCGAAAAAAGCTTGAGCTTTGCAGTAAAAATCTCAAACAACTTCAGGATAGAAGGAATTTTATGTTTCTAGAAATTTTGACCAATAAAGGGCGTCAATATGTTGTTTGATTGAAGTACCTTCAAACTGAAGGTTATCAAACACAAAGACTTTGCCTATGCCAAAGAGTATTTTGGCCCATTTGTCTCAAAAAATCTTTTGGTATTTGTTGGAGAGTAAAGGTGGGATAAGAATTTTGGAAGCATTTTTCTTTGAGGGGTGTTGTTTGCTTTGAGATTGTATGAATATTGTTTTTGTGGATTTGGATTAGGTGGAGAAACAACTTGTTTAGTTTTTTTTTTTTTTTATTAGTTTTTGTTTGGCTAAAAGTTGAGATAAGGTGAAAGATGATTTTGTTGATTTGAAGAGTGACTTGGTAGGTTTTTTAGGAACAAACTTGGATTTTTAAGGTGGTGTTTTTGAAGATGAGAAAAGGCGTTTGACGGATTTTGTTGGTGAAGTGGTTGGTTTTAAGGGTTTTGGAGTTGGTGCAGAAGGTTATAAAGAAATTAATGGAGTTTTTTATGGTGATTTGGATGGAGACTTTGAACTAGAGTCATCATCAGAGATAGTATAAATGGTGGTATCAACACTCTTGGACTTTTTGGAGGTTCCAACTTTAGCCATTATCCTCATCGATCTTTGTTCGGATTCGGGATTGTCATATTGGTTTTTTTTATAGGTTTTTTCTTTAGATGTGGTGGAACTTGACTAGTGTTAGGGAGATTACATTGGTAGATACTAGAGAGGATGGAGATAGGTAGTGAACTAACTTCTAGGGATGAAGATAAATAGTCATAAAAGGCTTTTTATGATGAAGAAATTTATGGAGGTATGGGTCTTGGTGGTGGAGACGGTGATCAAGAAGGAGATGGAGTTCTAGGTTTTGGGTTTTTTGAGCAGAGGCCTTGGTGCGAGCTATGTTTGTTGAGAGAGAAGAAAAGAACGAACTATGTTTGTTGAGCAGAGGCCTTGGTGCGAGCTATGAGTGTATGGGAGTTGTCATCATTTTAACTTCATTCATGTTGTATTTTTTCAAAAGATCTTTTATATATTTTTCTTGACATATAAAAATTTCATATTTATGTTGTTTGATTTGTAAGCGGAGAAAATATCTCAATTCTCTCATCATGCTCATTTAAAATTCACTTTTCATGAGATTTGAAAAATTCTCACACATTTTTCATTAGTTGATCAAAAGATGATGTCATCAACATACACTTGAACAAATCATTTTTATCATTTTTTCTAAAAAGTGTCATGTCAATTTTACCTCTGGAAAATCCATTTTTGATTAAGAAAGAAATTAGTATTTCATACCAGGCTTTAGGGACTTGTTTTAGTCTATACAGAGCTTTAGTAGGTTTAAAAACATGATTTGGTTCCTTTTGATCTTCGAAACTAGGAGGCTGATGAACATACATTTGTTCATTTATAAAACCATTTAAAAAAGTACTTTTGACATCCATTTGAAAACATTTAATAAGTTTATAAGATGCCCATGCAAGAAGGATTCTGATATCTTCTAACCTTGCAACTTGAATTTAGAAGAACACTTTTTTTTTATACTATTTTTATCAAACAAACATTGATCGAGATGCTTTTTAGCCGTAAAGACAAAGATAATGTTATTGTCGATCGTCTTAAAATTTTATATAACTTTTAAATATTAGTTCACGGTGAATTATTACTAGCTCTAGCGCAACATTGGTCCTTTAAAACATGATATATAAGATTCATTTGTCTTTTTATAATGGATAAGTTAATTGATTTTGCAATCCGAAGGAGAGTCCCTATTTTTATCCTATGTGTGTTTGTGTTGGAAATGATGATGATATTAATGAAAGATTGTTGGAAATAATGATGACAATAATGAGACCTAGCGTTGGTGTGAATTGAAAAAATAAGAAAGTACCACATATGAAGGATAACACACACTAGTAGTATTTATAAGGTGGAGATATGGAACTTGGGGTATGCCCCAAGGGTTACCCCAATTTTGTGAAGGTGGAAGAACCTATGGGAAATTGACCACCACACGCACATTGTCGTCCGTTCGGCCCGAGCTTGGGTTTGGATTTGGGCTAAGTGGTGAATTATTTTTTAGTATATAAAAAATTAATAAATTATTTATTTCTACATTCAACATTCAACCGAGTCAACATTCAACATATGATCCAATATTTCTTCCTGAATTCGTGCATCTGTTTATTGTCCGATGAAAGACTAATCTTTGGACTCACGCATCTGATTTTTGCCTGGTCAAAAACTTAGTAAAGTTTGGAGCACACGTTTCTGTGGTAAAACCTAGGGAAGATTGGAGTACATATTTTGTGAATCTGAACTAATGGATCACTTGGTTTTTATCTCATTCAGTTGCATATTTCCTCTATAAATAGAAGATTCTCCTTAGTAGGAAAAACATACTAAAAGCTCACCGCCTTTGAGATTTTTCTCTACTTCTCCCCCTTTCTTTCTCACTTTTTCTCTCTTTCTTTCGAGTGGTCATAGTACCATATTACGAGTGACAACCATCTGACTGTTACATTGAGGGTGTAATTCTAGAACAGTTTTCTACGATACAGTAGAACTCCGATACAGTGTATCTGGACTATTTTTATCTTGGAGACTTCGTGATTGATAGTCTGTCTTACACAATTTGAGCAGTACCGTGAAATTTCTTAAAGAGAGTCACCAAGTTAGCGACTCAATCCAAGAATATTTTTGATGGCATAAATTAATTTTAAAAGTTTTTTGAAACTTAAAAATATCAGTTTGTGAATATCCCATTAAGACAACAAGAGTTTGCTTGTGTTGTCCTCACCCTTTTGTACATGAATCTTACTTTCTATCGCTTCTTTGGATTGGTAGTGACTCTTTCCTTCCAAATTTCAATCCTTCGTGGTAGTACTTATCATGTGATCAGCAAAAAAGCAAGTGGATGAATTTAACTTATACGAAGCCAAAATTCATTCCTTCATTCATATATTATTCATATAATCAAAATTTAACTTGATGACATAGATTAAATATAGATGCCTTTTAATCTAATTGGACGGTGTCGCATTAGCAACTTACCTATCATAATAATATCTCACTTATCTCATCACTAAATTTTAACCTCAAATTCATATGTGAAAAAAATATTCAAGACATTTATAAATAAAATTGGTGAATGAAGCAATGTAGAAAGATTAAAAGTGCATTCAAATTAAATTTAAACGAGTGTATTTTGCATAATAAAAAATCTTAACTTATTAAATTCTTACTCTTTCTATAAACATTTTAATACACTTGCACTGCATTGTAACCATTTATTGGAATTGAATTTAGTGCAGATACATAAGGACTTTAATTTGTAACTGATTTAAACCGTTCGATATTGAATAAACGGTTGAAATCGTTTTAATTTAACACAGTTTTTAATTTAAACCGTCGGATATTATGTTGATAGCCACTACATATAACTGTATATATATCTTAATGTAGAGAATCTGGGTCCCATTTATTCCACAATATGATTAAATGGTTCTGATTTAAACATACTTAAAACCCACTTATATGATTTAAACATAGCACATGAATAATTATGATAATGTATAATAACAAATGCATGGCAGCAGGGAAAATATTCCCAAGTACAATTGAAATGATTTTTTTAAAATAAAAATCATCTTGGATTAAAAGGGTAAAATTATTGATAACAAAAGAGAGCTATATATATATATATATATCTCAAATAAGGTCGACAAAACATGGACAAAATTTGTGGGGTTTGAATTTCTATCCAACTTTTAAGAGGGCTATTTTTCCCCTTAACATTATGCAACCCATTTGGACTTTTCTATAGCTTAAGACAACAAACAATTTTATTTCTTCATTTCCAAAATATGTGGTTTAGGATTAGCTAGCATGTGAACTAAGACTTAAAATAAATAAATGCTACAACCCAAAACTAATTTCTATATAGCCATTTTTACTACACTATAGATTCAGTATTCATATGATCCACATGGTATCTCACATATACTGAAACAATAAAGGGGAACATTTTAATCACCTTGCCAAAAAAAATGCAAGGAAATTAAAAAAAAAATGGAAAACAAAAATAAAAATTCAGGGACCATTTAAATATTTCCTCACCTTAAATAATTTTCTATAGCAAAATAATAATTTTCTATAGAATTTCTTATGCTTCCTTTGATCCCTCCCTTCTTCTGATCATAATCCTAAAAGCTCCCAAGCAAAATCAAGTATGTAACTACACATACAAGAAAATTGAATGACAAAACCTGCATAAGAAGTAAGATTGAAGCATTAAATTAAAAACTATTACATTGGAATATTTATAGACCTATTCCAACCTAATTATCTGCATAAACACTTCTTGAAAAATTTATCAAAAACAATTTATAAATTATATTAAAATAGTCTAACTTTATTTTATCTCTCATTATAAAAATAAGTTACTAAAAAAAAACTAACAATTAATTATCAACATTTACTATTTCAAAAACAAAAAAACTTATAAACAAATACTTACCATAAGCTCTTAATGAAACTTTTTATGGAAAGAGGAGCATAATCTAATATGAAAGTATATAAAAAAAAATATAGAAGGTAATGAGAATTTTGATTACATTAGATTTAGATGGAACAACCATTTGTGGTAGATAACCTTGCAATCCAATGTTATAAACAGGGCTACCATCAGGATAATAAAGACCATAGTTTCTTTCAGAAGTAGGACCAGGCTTCAAATCTTCATTAAAAAGTGCAAAAACATATACATCAATTGGAACCAAAGGTTTTCCAGGTGTCCCTTGTTTTTCCTCAATTCTTCTAAGTAAATTTCCATTATACAATTTTGCATTTTGTATTGTAGCTCCAAATTCATTTGTGTCACCCTTTGAAGGCCAACCTGTCTCAGAAATCCTAACTTCAATATCAAAATAGCCCAATAATTTAATTGCAGCATATACAGCATCAATTTGTGCATACAACATGTTATCATAATGTAAATTTGTATTTGGATCAACCAAACCTTGATTTGGTTCAAATAGTACATAGTTTAAATTAACCTCACTAGGGTTATCTTTGTATGCAAAAAAAGGGTAAGCATTAATCAAAAAAGATGAATTTATTTGAGATATAAATTCAACAAGTGGTTGAATATATTGCATAAGATCTTGTCTAAAAGAACCTATTGAAGGAGGATAAGAATTTGACAAAATGTTGAAAGAATGAGGTGTTGTGACACTAATTTCTTGGTCTAATCCAAGATTAACAAGGGCATTATAGACATTTTGCATTGAAGGTAAAAGGTTCAACATTAATTGAGTATCATTGGTATTGAACACTTCATTTCCTATAGTTATGCAATTTATTTTTGTTTGTGAAAGGTAAGGTAGAACATGAGTTTGAATCCATGTTTGAGCTTTAGTAGGGTCAGTCATATTTTGAAGATCTTCATTTCCAAGTCCTATGACAAATTCAACATTTGATTTGGAGAAAGCATGTAGAACATTTGGATCAGCATCATATAATTTGATTCTTGTTACATTCATTGACTTTATAAGAATAGCCACTCTTGAAGGTGAAGGTAAATTGTTGGCTATTTGTCCATAGTTTATTCCAAAACTTAGGCCTTGGATTTGAACAAATGAAGCTGAAAATGAAATATTTAGAAACATTAGAATGTTTATAATAGAAAAAAATTAACTCACTACAAATTATTCTTTGAAGTAATATATATAAGAAGTAAACATAAGATAGATAAGAAAGAACCTGAAATGGTGAGAAGAAAGAAAAGAAGGAATTTGAAGAAGGAAGAGTTTGACATAATTAGTGTATAATATTTGACTATAGTAGCCAAATTCTTTTCTAGGCACAAAAATTGAGGTGATGCAAGGTTGGATACCTTACACGGCTTCTCATCATAATGTGTGATCATGACATGGACTTGGATGTATTTATATTAATTAATTACTTCATTAATTAATCATAATGTTTTTCAATGAGGAGAAAAAGGAGTAGAAAAATCCTATTTTTAAGAGCTATGTTATTGCACAATTGGCTATTATATGATATTGATTACAACTACTTTTTTTATTTAAAAGAATCATTTCACTTGTCGTTATATAACGTGGTTATCTGTAAAAGTTGTTGGGTTAGTTGAACAAGAGTAACAACGGTAAATGATTTCGGATCATTAAGAGATTGAGATATTACATTTCAATCAAAATTCTTAAACCGTTTTAAATATGTCACTTTTCTTAAATATTCATAATTGATATGAGATTACTACAATTTAAGTGTGAGTTACCACATCCTATACTTGATCAAAATATCAAGATCCCGCTCTCACTCTCCCACCAAGCTAAATCAAAGCTTTGGTACTACTTATTTGAGAGTGCGACAGAGCGCTAGACTTCCACTCACACTTAAATTCAATCAATTTCTTCCCGCATCAAATTCTTGATCCATACACCAAGATTCCTCCCCCACTCCTCCCACAATCTTGAACCAGATTAATATAACTTGTTAGAGAACCCAAAGAACATCGAGAGAAACAAAGAGTCGATGATCCCATACCACCAAGAGATTGAGACACTACATCTCCACTCAAAACCACCCATTAACAAATCTCATAGCAAATCGTCTTAAATAAATTTTACTAGACATCGTTGATCTGTCTCAAAGTGCTTTTGTGTCTAGTGCTTAAATGTCTAGTAGATTAGTTTCTAACAATATCCTTCTAGCTTTTGATGTTTTTTATTACATAAGGAAAAACAAAATCTTCTGACGAAAAATGTTATGTATTTAAAACTTATATTTCCAAATCATATGACGTAATTGGACGACCTTTTATCATAGCAATTTTGAGAAGTATGGCTTTTTTCCAACTTTTGATATATATTTGATTATGAATTGTACTTCAACAATCTCTTTCTCTATCATCATTAATGGCAGACCTTTTCAAACATTCACCCCTCAAAGAGAACTCAGACAAGGAGACCCTCTATCTCTTTCCCTATCTCAAACGGCTAGAGTTGCACAAGTGCTATCACATTTGTTTTACTCAATCTAATGCCACATGAGTTTGGAATATTTTCTATCTTTACAAGGATATTTCGGGCTAATTTTTCGATCTTGATTAGTCAAAGATCTCTTTCAGTCAAATATATCAAATGACAAAAAAATGATTTCCAAATATGGATTCCTTTTAAGATTGTGGCGACACAATATAAAATTTTAGGGGTTTCGTCCTATGTCGGTAGTGTTGGGGTTGATTGCAAGTCCCACATCCTTTAGTGTGGGAGAATAAGGAGAAGGCCAAGGCTATATATTGGGTTTTGGTCCTTTGTTTTCAAATGCACCAGCACCAGTCAGTAATAGTATTTGAAGCTTGTATCTGACTTAGTTTAAATATTTGCTTTGTAAGAGTGTGGTTGTACTGGGGTGTTGGGTGTGGGTGAGAGAAGTCTATGTGTTGTAACAATTTTCACATAGTGTTAATTCTCTGGTTGCCAGTTTAGGCAGCGGCCGTGGTTTTTCTCCGGTTTTGGAGTTTCCACGTTATATTCTTGTGTTGTGATTGTGTCTTGATTCTTTTAAACTTATGCTGTTTTTCCCAACAACTGGTATCAGAGCCAGGTTCGGAGGTTCGGTGGGATAATTTTTCTTAGTATGCTATGTGGTTGCAGCTTTGTCTGATCTTCCACATCATAAAAGAATTATCATTGGTATTGTTAGGGGAAAAGTGATACTGTGAAAGTGCTGTTTAGGGAGGTTCTGGCTAAGGAAAGACTTGGTATTTAAGCGTGTCCGTTGTGACCCACCTCTCTTTCCTGGGAACTTACCTGGTGCACAGTTTACAGTCTACGTGCAGCTGCTATGTCTTATTCAAGCGTTATGAAGTTTGACATAGAGAAGTTTGATGGAAGAATCAACTTTGGCTTGTGGAAAGTACAAGTCAATGATGTGCTTATACAATCAGGATTACACTAGGCGTTGAAAGGAAACACTTCCAACATGGAGGCCGACAAGTGGGAGGAACTAGATTTGAGAGCTGCAAGTGCAATCCGTCTGTGTTTGGCAAAGAATGTTCTTGCGAATGTGCAGAATTTGTCATCAGACAAGCAACTCTGGGAGAAGCTTGAAGGGTTATATCAGGCTAAGGGCATCTCAAATCAGTTGTTGTTGAAAGAGCAATTCCACAATCTGCGCATGGATGAGGGTACGAAAATCTCTGATCATCTTAGTACTTTGAATAATATTGTCTCTGAGTTGGAATCTATCAAAGTTGAGATTGATGATGAAGATAAAGTGTTAAGGCTCATTTTGTCCCTTCCACCTTCCTATGTTCATCTTAAACCTGTTCTGATGTATGGGAAGGAAAGTTTGAGTTTTGAAGAAGTTGCAACTAAAATTATTTTTGAAGAAAGGAGAATGAAAAATGATGAAAACACTTCATCAAGCTCAATGTTGTTAACTAGAAGTGGGGCCAATGGGAAGAAGATACATGCAAAGAATTTGGTGTGCTGGGAGTGTGGAAAGTCTGGGCATGTGAAGAGAAATTGTCCAGGTGGAGCAGTATCTGAAAAAGACTCTGAGACAAGTGCTGGCAAGGTCTCCCTTGTTTTGGGAGACGATGGTGATCTCATCTAGAAGATAAAGTTTGCCCTTATGGTATTTCCGCTTTACCATGAAAAAGGACAAGTTATTGCTAGCGGATTCAGAACAGCACACGGGCATTGGTTGGCATTGATGCAAGGTGTGTGGTGATGTGTCGATGGCTGAAGAACTTCTTGGAAGCCAACATGAGAGTTACACCATAAATTTCAGCAAGGTTTCGACATGAGAAAATTCTTGGAATGGTTTAGTTCCAAGTGGAGAAAATCTTGGGATGGTTTAGTTCCAAGTGAAGTGTACTTTTTATGGTGGAGTATGATTGTCGGTAAGACAATGAAAGCGGAAGCTGTAACTCTTACAATCAATGTGGAGATTGTTGGGGTTGATTGCAAGTCCCACATCCTTTAGTGTGGGAGAATAAGGAGAAGGCCAAGGCTATATATTGGGTTTTGGTCCTTTGTTTTCAAATGCACCAGCACCAACACCAGCACCAGTCAGTAATAGCATTTTAAGCTTGTATCTGACTTAGTTTAAATATTTGCTTTGTAAGAGTGTGGTTGTACTGGGGTGTTGGGTGTGGGTGAGAGAAGTCTATGTGTTGTAACAATTTTCACATAGTGTTAATTCTCTGGTTGCCGATTTAGGCATCGGCCGTGGTTTTTCTCCGGTTTTGGAGTTTCCACGTTATATTCTTGTGTTGTGATTGTGTCTTGATTCTTTTAAACTTATGCTGTTTTTTCCCAACAGGTAGATCGAAGTAACAAACTTTTAATTATGTTCAAAACCGCATTTGGAAAAAGTTAAAAGGTTGGAAGGAGAAATTCTTATCTTCAACAGGTCAAGAGGTGCTCATAAAATTTGTGGTGCAGTCTATTCAACCTTACATCACGAATCGTTTCCTATTATCCAAAGGTTTATGTAATCACATTGAAGTAATAATTAAAGAATGTTTGGTGGGGCTGCAACAAATGTGAGAAGAAAAAGCTCAAATAGTTAAACTTGAATAAATGTTGTCAACTAAAAAACAGACGTAGATTAGATTTTAGAAGTATCAGAGTTTTTAATTTGGTATTGCTTGCAAAATAGAAATGGAAAATTCACTCTAATACTACAAAGGCTATGTGTGAAGAGTGAGAACTGGGTATTATATAAATATTTAGAAGGATAACTAGTTGCTTTTCAAAATGGTTACATGGCTTGGTCTAGTAATTATCATACGTCATATATCTCATAGGTATCTCAACTCATTATGCATGATGCTATAACTTGAAATATTTTGTTGATCTATTTAATCTTGCTACCTTTTGAGGCTTCTCATATCTTTTAGATTCCCTTCTCTAATTCAACTCAAATGGAGACTATGTTTTGGACTCTCACAAAAAAAAAAAATATGTTAAAAGTGTGTATCATGCTATTAGACAATGGGGATAGGGTGAACTACATAAGGGCTCTCTCTCATTAGCGCAATCAGAAGTGTGGTGAAAGTTTATGGAAGTTTCAAATTACTCTCAAACATGTTAACTTGGATTGGGGGAAAGAAACTTGTCCATAAAGGCACGATATTGGAGCCTTTTTGTATTAGATGTGGTTCAGTTGAGTAAGATATTGATTACCTTTTTAAAGATTTTATTTGGTCAAAACATGTCTGATTCTAATTTATTAGCTAACTTAAAAATGTGATCAATCATAGCTCATATGAAGAAACATATTTTGTCTTATCTTTAAGTTTTTGCATTTGGTATACTAGAAACAAAGCTAGTTTTGAAGGAAAAAAATACTTATATGTATGAAACGATCCATAAAATTTGGGTGTCATTGAGGACCATATCAATATGTTGAAACTTGAGTATAAAATTCTCTGGCACATGTCTTTATTTTGACATCCTTTTGATCTCCCCTGCAAGGCCTTTCATAAGGTTAATGTGGATGGAGTTGGGTCGGAGAATAATTAATGGAGCGTTAGAGCAATTATTTGTGATGCTAATGGCTTGGTGATGACTACGGCCACTTGATATTTTAATGCACTTTCTAATTTTGATATTGTGGAATCATTGAGTTTGAAATTAACCCTTCAATTTGCTCTTGAAATTAAATTTATATCGGTTGTGTTTGAAGAGGACTCTCTTAATATGGTACGAGGAATGTAAGCAAAATTCAAATATTTATTCTATTTTTGGTTGGAAATTGTTGATTGTAAAAAGATTAGTGACTCTTTATTTTTCTTAAAATTATGTTAAAAGAAATACTAGTATTTTGACTCATCATTTTGCTTTGGATTTCCAAACTTGATATGGAATGAAAAATGTCTTATTTGTATTTGTACTGCCTCTTTAATTTTAATTGATTTAACAACTTAATGAAATTCATTTTAACATCAAAATATATATATACTCCACCTGTCTCTTTTTTTTTTCTAATACTCCATTTGTTTTTATTTATGAGACTATGCGACTTTTTACACATACTAAAAAAAGTTAATAATATAATTAATGTTTATAATTTGTTTATAACTATTACTTAATTAATCGTTGTGTATAAATACTTAGTGTCAGTTTTCCATATTCCAAAACTATTTAGTAGAATTATATATTTCAAAAGAGAATTTTTATATTTTTAATTAAATAATCTAATAATTAAACTTAGACACTTAAAATATAAACAAGTAAAAAATTTTAAAGTCGAACTCAAACATAAATATTAATGTCCTATCAATTAAATTTTAAATTATTTTGAGATAAATAATTGGGGAGAGAATAATTCTTATACTTAATGAAGCCCACGTGTTGATCAGAATCTCCATGAAGCTAGCTGATGCACCAGGGATGGCACGTTTTTGCTGTTATCTTAAAAACCAAAATCAATTTCCAATGCATTTTACTGCTGAATTCTAAAATATAGTTAAAAATAAAGAAACTGGATCTCTTTGACATAAATTTTAAATTAGATATTTTTCTTTGACTATGTTTTTTTTTATATTTCAAAATGGAGGGAGTATTTTGTTAGATTTTTTTCACAAATCCTGATTTGATCTATTAATTAATACTACTATTATTAATATATATTTTTTTGTTTCAAAATAACTTTTATATTTAGTTATTTCACATAAATTAAGAAAAAAAATTGTAATTTTATCAAATTATCTTTATTAATTATTGATGTATTTCAATTATCATAAATGCAAAGTAAAAAATTAATAATTTAAAAGTGATGCATAAGTATTAATTATAATGTACAATTAAACAAAAGGAATTAAATGTGAATTAAAAGTGAATTAATTATACAAAGTATTAATTATAGAGGTGAAAGAATATTCTTCAAAGATGAGAATGTTCACTATAATTCACTTCATATGTGTATTTATACAAGTTGAATAAAATGAGTTGGTTACTAAGTACTAACTAACTCATACAACCAACTTCAATTAACCAACAAAAAACTTAACTCACTCTAATTACTAGCACTCATTGGTTACCAATTGTTTCTATGCCATTTTGTTTTTATTGTACTGATGGTTACTAATTATAAGAGTGTTGATTGGTTTTTCAAATAGTTACTACTTGTTCTTATTAATATTGTTTGTGAAGTAGATGTGTATAATAATTTATCTAAAAATTAATATTTTTTATGCATTAATTATACTGTGTGTTCTATTTTTGTCAGAATGGTTGGTGTTGACAAACACTACCTCTGCTGTTTTAACAATTGATGGTTATGTGGACACTTTCTCATAAAGTGAACGTCCAAAGTGAATTTTTAAAATATATTTAAAATTTTCTAATAAATATTTTAATATTATAAAATTAAATAATTTAATGTATTATTTGATCAAATAGTTGTAATGTTTGAGTTTAATTCAAACTAATGTATTTTTTTAATTATCAAATGTTACAATTTTTTTTCAAGAGTTTCACCAATTAGTATGAGTTTTTCTATAAATAGAGATACTTTAGAGGTAGAAAAGAATAACACAAATTTCATGTTATATGAGTCAAATTTCTGTCAAAAATATTTTTGAAGGAGATTTGTCAGTTAACCCGTTTGCATTCAGTATATATAGATTGGTGGGGGAGAATCAAACCTAAAACTTAATGTGATATACGTGTTTTGGAATTTATGTGTGCAACTTTCATCATCGTCAATTTCATCATCTTCTTGTTCAAGATTTGCAACATACCCTCAAACAAAAGATCCAACAATTTTTAGGTTCGATTTATGATTTTATTTATGAGACTTCAACTTTGTAGAAGTAAAATACTCATGTACGACTATGGTGAAAGGTACATACAATTAGTTTATAAGAGAATATGAATTAAATTTCTATACTATGGAATTTAGATGATTATGCAATTCGGTGCTGATTTTCTTCATCAAAATTAATTATTATAGAGGATTGAATTTACATTTGGTGCTAATTTTCTTCATCAAAATTGATTGGAATTTGCATTTAATGAAATTGGTTCAACTATTGTAATGATGTAGTACCAATTTTGTTTCAAGTCTTTGCTATGTTAGTGCTATAGGTTGTATATGGAAGCATCATTTTTGAATGTTCAATTTAGAATTCAAGCATAAAATTACATGTTTTAGCGCTATAATTGATGCATAAAAATTCACTAACCTTCTTGATTGATTTTTATGACTGATGGCTTGCCATTTAAGCCTATATATAATTAGATATATGTTGTATTTTAAATGCACTGTGGAGTTGCTGTTATTTGTGCTTGAGTTCTAATTTTATTATTATGTGATCATTTTCAACATACACAGCTTATATGTTAAATTTAACGTGTAATAGAAAAAAGGTTCATATATATACATGATTTAGAAAGTACAAGTTTGAGAATTTTATTAGAACGAATATGTTTGATTTATGATATATATTTGTATGGTAATTTATTTTAAAAGTAATATATATTAAATTGTCATAAATACCAACTTCATAGTTTTAATGATATTGTGTTTAATACAAGAAATCTTAAATTTAAAATTGATTACTCATATTATAGGTGTACGATAGTATCAAAGTAATTTAATGTTTATTTTGATATTAAAAATTATTTATGTATATATTTTAAAATTATTGTAAGTTGGATAAATGTTCGTGGAAGAAAGTAACAAAAAATCTTAATGATTTTATTCATTGTTTGTTTTCTATTGTGATAATTATTTGGATTTACCTTAGAACATATTTAAATATGAAACTTGAATTAACAAATAGAATTTATGATGTATGTATTAGTTACAATATAAATATGAAGATATGGTTTTTTTAATAGAAATGAAATAAATTCTTATTTGTTAAGGAGTAGGTGACTTACATGTTTGGACCCACCTTATAACATTTGATTATGAAAAAAATTTATGATCATGTTTTGTTAGCTTGTGACAATATATATTTAATGCATTGAATGTATTATATCTTGAACTTGAATATATTGAAAAGATAATTAGAATTTTAAATCGAGATGTTTATTAAATATAGTAAGAGGCAAAATGACATAAAAGTTTGTGTATGCAATAATTAAGATGCTTATTAATTGTATGTGATACAATGTGAAGTGATTAAATGGCAAAAGAGTCGTGGTTTGGTGATAGTTGATCAACACTTACATCATGACTTGTACTAAGTCTGATATAACATTTGTTGTTGGAAGATTAAGTCGATATGCAAGCAATCCAAGTAAAGAACATTGATATGCTATTAATAAAGTATTAAAATATTTGAAAGGAATAATTAACTATAGTGGATATTTTTAGTGTTTATGTCAATTGGATAAATCATGTTGAAGATCATGCTTCCACAAGTGGATGGATCTTCAACCTTGGTAGAGGTGCAAAAAGAAATAAAATTCCATTGCCGACTCTACCATGGTTGTAAAATTTAGTGCTCTAACTGCAGATAGTAAAGAAGTTGAGTGACTAAGAAATTTGTTGTATGAGATACCAAATTGGCCAAAGCCGACGACACCAGTATCCATACATTGTGATAGTCAATACGCACTATTAAAAACCAAGTATATAATAGAAAATCAATACATATTGATTTAAGACATAGATATGTAAAAAATTTAATGGAGTGATATTCATAGTGTTTGTAAGAACTGAAAAGAATCTTGCAGATCCTTCGACGAAAGGTCTAACAAAGGATGTGATACAAGCTCATATCTAAATAATCACCAATGGTGGAAACGCTCAACTCACACTTGAGTAACATCAAGTCTGGAGTTCAACGATGAAAGTACACTATTAGAGTGATTGAAGTATTTGACAATAGATATATCCCAAAGAGTAAAAGTAATTGGACCATAAAATAAAAGTGGTAGGTTGAGGTCTCTTCTTAATGGACATATATCATATATTTGCTGGAATGTATAATTATGGGTGCATTTCTGATATAGTTCATCTATATGAGAATGAAGTGGGCTGCTTCATAGAGTTCAATGACTTGACTCATAAATTCTCGTGAAAGGATATGAATCACAGGGCCCTATCAAATGTATCATATTTATAATTCAATCAATGGTATTGAGATTTCATGTGTGAGTTATGCATACTTGTTCTAATGAATGATTGCTTCAAAGCTTGTCTACCAATCGTAAGATACCTTTATCTAAAGCCATGAGATTTTTGGAATAATGGATTTAAATATATTTTGAAAATAGTGAGGGAGTGTGTGTGGAATTTCCAAAATATATTTGAAATTCTCTAATAGCTATATTAATGTAGCAAAACTAAATAACTTAATGTACCACTTGGTCAAATGGTTGCAATGCTTGGGTTTAATTCAAATCAATGCATCTTTTAAGTTATCAAATATTACAATCTTTTTCAAGATTTATTTTTTTTCCACAAATTAGTATAAGTTTCTTTATAAATAGAGACACTTTAGAGGCATAAAATAACAACATAAATTTCATGTTACATGAGTCAAATTTCTGTCAAAAATATTTATGAGTCATTTCTTCCTTTCTCTTGTGGATGAGAGTAAATGAAAGAACTTTATTTTGTAAACTATCACTAATCGATAGGCTTGATGTGAATGAGCAATTCACTTCAAGGACTCCAAAGTATCCTGAAGAAGATTAACTGGATAACCGGTTTGCATCCAATATATATAGATTGATTGGGACAGATCGAACCTAAAACTTAGTGTGATATACACGCTTTGGAATTTATGTGTGCAATTTTCATCATCGTCAATTTCATCCTCTTCTTGTTTAATATTTGTAGCATACCCCAACAAAAGATCCAACACAAATGAAAATCAGAGTATTAATGTTTATAGAGAAGATTTGATAAGAAATGATAGTCTCATGAGTTTATCTTACAGTGATCATTCAATAGTTTCCAAATTTAATGTTGAAGAAGAGCAAGTGGGAAATTGATTTTCCTTCTCAACAAATTTTATATTGCACAATTGAAGTATATCTCTTGTCAAACAATTGCGCCTTGCATCATGTATAAACTTTTATTAACCATTGGATTAATAAGTTTCACCATTAATTCAAATGAGATATTATGATAATTAATGATTCATCGGTGAAAAATAAACTCATGTATGATGCAATATTATTTTATTTGTGCACATTAAACAAAGCCTAAAAAATAATCATCTCTAGTATTATTTTTGGATTGTTCAAAATGATTGATAAATATGAGTTAGACAAGATTTTTGGATATTGGCTCCATAAAAGTTTAGAAAGATCGGGTAAAGTTACAGATCATCTACGAGTTGATAAAAATGTGTTTCATAATTCAAAAAATATTACGAAATAGTAGAATAAAATAAAACTAACGGAACAATAATGTTTTACCAGACAAAATATTATTTGCGTCTCATTACTTTTACATATTATGAGGTTGTGATGATGTTCAAACATAATGAACTCATTTGATCAAGAATCAAATCCTTCAAACATGTGAAATACTTAAAAAATGTTTACACGAATGCCACAAAATTAAATGTATAATGATTTACTTAATCTAAATTAATATCCAAAATAAAGTGTTCAAATATTGTTATTATAGATGTTTTAATCACTCACTATAAACCACATTTGAATGCTCTAAAAAACATAACTTATAATAAACTACCCATTGCTATGATATATCATAGAATTTATCTACAATTATCTGAAATTAACACTTTAGTTATTT
>JBBPBR010000003.1:58329099-58351434 GCA_037974775.1 Cicer pinnatifidum
TTCTAATGTTTTATCTAACATTTATTTAGTTTTCTTATCTTTATTTTGATTCACTTACAGCATCTTTAATCGTTGTACAATTACAATAAAAATTATAACAACAATTAATCATTAAAATTTCTTTTTAACAATTGTAAATATATATTTAGTATAATGTTCTTTCAAAAAACATTTAATCTAATAATAAACTTGAACTTAAAAACATTCCTATTAAATGCTTTAAAATATATATAAATTCTTTAAAACAAATGACATTTATCAGAGTTGACTGTATTTTCACCTCATCCTCTTATTAAGATTATAAACTTAACTTTAAATGATCCAAGATTTAGTCTTAATACTTAATTACAATAATTATACAGTTGTTTAAAAAAGTTACAATAAAAATGATTAAAATACACCACTTATAAAAGATAAGAACCAAAATAAATAAATATAAAAAAATCAAAACAAATATTTAGTAAAAGATAAAATATTGTTCTATTTCTTTATTTTGAAGAGAAAAGTGAAATTTCTCAACCAAATATGAAACTTTGATTTTTCAACGAGATGTTTTATTATGTTCTTCCTAGCTAGAACTGCATCATTACTGTAAAAACAAAAACAAAAAAACTAAAATGACATCATTGCTCACATTTAAATGTCAAAATTATCATCTAAAAACCACAGTATTTGCTTGCAAAAGCAAAAATCCATAATCTCAAATCACTAATAATGCCAAAAGAAAAGGCTGATTCTAAAGCAGAACAAGCAGCTGCAAAATCTACCTTAAATTCCCAGTTTCCTTGTGCAATGGTTTTAATTTTTAAGTCCAGCATTTCTCAGTAAAGTTCACCTTCCTTGTGAGTTTCGATTACACAGTCTGCGGTCGGATACGAAACACAGGTAAGGACAAACCCTTCCTTGAGTTGATTGTCATCCAAGAATGAGCCATCAGACTGATCCACTGCACCAGAAACAATCTTTCCTGCACAAGTAGAACATGCTCCAGCACGGCACGAATAAGGGAGTTCAACTCCCGCATTCTCTGCTGCATCTAAGATGTAAACATCATCGGGGGCATCAAACTCGTTCTCTTTTCCGTCTGGTCCAATCAGCTTAACCTTGTAAGAAGCCTTTGCTGTTGTTCTAAATGAAGTGGATGACTTCAATCCAAGAGAGAATGAAATGCTCTTCGCAGACCCGAAGGAGGAAGGGCACTTCACTGTGGTAGCACTGGTTGATTGATTGCGGCTTGCAGTTTGAACCATGCATAGGGTCGAAACATTCACAGCCGACATGGATGCCATGATTACCCTGAAAATAAATCCATATAATTAAATTAATATTTTCCAGAATAAAGTTTTTTTTTTTTATTACACAAGGCGCAACGCAATAGGTTTTATAAACTAGTGGATAAAATATTGAGAACTCAATTGGACATTGCTAGACCAATGCAATCTCCAAATTTACATTTATTACAATGTGCGTTGAGAAAAATATGTCTTAAGAATGGCATATGTTAGAGATATAAAACTAATCTTATGTGTAAACCTATCGGGTAGCTATAAAGAGAGTTGGTCATGACAAAATTCAATTATAGTGGTCACTTCCAAAATTATCACAAAAGACAATTGTGTAGAAGCATCTGAAAATTGATTTATATATTTCCATGCCATTCAATTACAATGTATACATGTTCATCATGCAAAAAATGCTTGATCGAACAATAACTTTGACACTTTTTTAAAAACAGAACAAAATTCATTTGTTGAAGATGGGGATGAGAATAGTGATCCTTCACCCATCATCTGCTTGGCCAGGGATATTGGTTACAGATGACAATAGTAGGTTGATTTAAAACAATACAAAACCTAAGAAGTTTTTATTTTAACATAATAACTGCAATTAAATCTAATGTAGTTAAGTAAGAAAAATATTTAATCCTAAAACAAAACTATAAACTGATTTAATAGTTAATACCAATGTTGTTGATTTAGAATGAATATATGCCATAAAAAAAATACAAAGAATGCAATTGGTTCCATTCCTGTTTTATAAACGGCTCTTGTTTTATGGAGCTTAATGAGAAGAAGCAAGATGGTAGCTCTATGCTCTTCACTCGAGGCTCCAAGTTCACAATCAAAAGAAGGCTAACAAAATGAGTTAATTTTATGCTCAAAAAAATAAGTTAAAAGACAGAACCAAACATCAAACCAGCTAGACATCAGAATCATGGTTCAAATGTTTTAAATCGCTTGAACCAGAATGAACCCAGCTGAAACCACTCTAATAACCAAATGAAACCAGCTGAAATCACTCTAATAACTAAAACATAGACATAGTCAGTTTCAAAGAGAACATTCTTATGACCCTTGCTACTCATAAAACAAAAATTCTTTCATAACCACCAGTCCAAAGACAAACTCTGAACCCCTACTCAATTGCCCCAACCAACAGCTATGAAGCACAAACAAGAATACCCAAAACAACAATGGCATGAACACATAGACATCGATAATAATTTCAAAATTTGAAAGTGGTTGAATATAACCACATAAGAGGATGTTGTGTCGGTGTCAATTTCCAACACATGTCATACTCGCCTTTAATATGAACCCTCAGTGCTATATAGCCAACAAATAAGTAAAGTTTCTGAAAGAGTAACCCAGTAGTTTGGGTTGTGACACCAAAGAAAATTTATGCAAAAGATCTAAAAGTTCCATATCTGCTACTAACATTTCCCTCTCTCCTAACAAACTAATTTTAAAAAAAATGAAGTAAAGTTTGTGTCTTTGCATGAAAAACCACAAACGAGATCAAAATCCCAGCCAAGCACCATAACAAAAAAAAAAAAGCAAATCATAACCACAAAACGACAAAATTTTCGAGTTGTAAAATAAAAACCCCCAAAACCCCATCAAAGGAGTTAAAAAAAAAAATATTAATTTGTTTATAGAATAATAACCAACAACATCTTAAGAATATAGTGAATAATTGAAGATGCTGTTTAGTACAAAAATGATCAGATACATGCAATAGGTATGAGAAAAAGATAAACCCTGATCAAGGTTTAAGTAGTTCAAACAAATTACAAAATCTAATAATCTATAACACACAAAACAAATGATTAATAAAAGATGGAGAATTGAAAATATTACAAAGAAAAGAAAAAAAGAGAGGGAGAATTGAAGGGCTTACAAAGAAGAAAATGGCTGTGGCGACGGAAGCGGAAAACTCGAAGTGAATGTTAAGACAGTGTGTGAGAGAGAGTGTGGTGGGTTTTCGGGGTCTATTTATTATTGTGCATATAATTAGTTTCTTTTTTTTTTATTATTATTATTATAATTAATAATAGATGTTGAAAGCATATTTGTTTTCTCCACCAACCCAACCCACAGATTCCACATTTCGTTATTCGCCGCCCAAACCCACCAACTCTACTTCACATTTGATTTTTTAGTGAAATCAAAATATTATTAAGATTTTTCAAATTATACTTATAAGCATCAGAAATTACGTTAGATTATATGAGTATTAGTTAAAGATACTAAGTTGTTTCGGAGAATTTAAATTTGAATCTTGACTTAAGTTTCATTCTCTTAGAAATTAAAGGATTAAGACTAAAAATTGGGTTACAAATATTTGTATATGTATAAAATTTTGTTTTTTTGTTTCTATAAAAAAATGTCTTATTTTTTTTGTTTTTACTATTAAGTCAACTTATGCATACAAGGAAATATTTAAAAGTTTTGATATATAAAGAGATGAATATATATTTATATGAAAAATACCTCATCAATTTTTTTTGGTAGATTACAACAACTATACTATTATATAGCTAAAAATTTGAACAAACTTTCGTATCTACAAATTATAACTCTTTAAAAATCTTCATATTTGGAAATTGTTGTAGGATTTTTCTATTTTTAACATTATCAACTATGTATCTTTTTGTGTATGATTTTTCTATTTTTAACATTATCAACTATATATCTTTTTGAGTATGAGACTGAACAATCATTCAACAATTTGCTTCTCATACCATTGCAAATTTAATTATTCACAAATAAAATTATACAATAAAATTTAATGGGGACTACACAATTTTTTTTAGAAAAAACTCAAAATCTTAACAGGTAATAACAAGATAAATAGATTAGTGGGGCAAATGCCTCCAATTACACTCACTTAAATCCATCCCAGCATGCATACTCACAGTTAATCACATAAAATTTAAATAATTGAGTCAAGAGATACAAATTATTTAGAGATTAGTTTTTATAAATCATCAACGTAAAATATTTTATTTTAACTCTCTTAACAAATCACAGTAAATCACGTGTTACTTTCAAATTCATGATGATCAAAATTAAATGTTTTTAATTATTTAATTATAAAAATCTTTACACTGAACGTGTGTGTGTGTGTGGGTAAGAATGAAGTCTTAGTCTTGTGATGTAGATTTATTTTGTCGCTGAATTAACAATAATGTCTTTCTTTTGAATAATTTCTTTTGCACAAATTGTTTCATCATACCAAGCAGCACAGTCATCACCTCCTTCAAAGCTCTAACATGAATATCTATCTAATACAACACAAGCATATAATGGCTTTCTTCTACCATAGCCATGCATTCATTCTATATGTGCTGAGAGTTTTGCTTTTCTTATGTAAATTCTGCTTTTCAGCTTTAGTAATCCACTGTATTTCAGCTCCCCTCATGGTACTACAGAAATGCATCATCAAACTATTTTATTTTTATGTTGCTAACACCAAGTTATAATTGCATTATGAACATAAGTAAACATGCCTTAGAATAAACAAACTTCTTTCTGTGAAGTGTTTCAAAAGCCACTCTTTGGAACTTTCAATTAAAAGACTCGCATGTCAATTCGTAATTAACAAAAGTTCATTAGTAAAACTCATCATGAAAGTAAAAAAGATCCGAAAAAGAGAGTTCCTCATACACACACAACTTGGGGACTTAATTCACTTGGTTTCAAATTCTAACAACCTATCATCTATGATTCCACTCATCTCTTCTTCTATGGCTCTTCCAGAATATGCAGTCATGGATTTGATCTTGATTCTGGTGAAAATCAATATCAATCAATATAGAATACAATTTTGCACAAATGTATTGTGTAAACTTCACTTTCCCAAGGAAAGAATTCATCAATGATGATGTTGCTCTGTGCATGACATTTGTGACTCACTCTCTTTTAACATTATGGTATATATGGCGAACAAATAGCAACGAAACTCGGAAACTGATGGCACCAAATATCAGGAAGAAAGCATAGCATATGCATGCATTATAGCCAATAAAGAAGGATAGTTGTAAGAATCCACTCATGCTTGATCTTGCATAGAAGTAGATACAATATCCGAACATGAAAATGGCTGGCGAACCACCACACATTACAGATCTGCACACATCACAAAATAAATAAATAAATAATTACAAAGCTTCATACTGAAGGATGCTTCATGTTTGTAGATTTTACTCATTTTTTCCTCCCAAAAATCTTATGAGAACACCAGACAATATATAAAATGAAGCAATTAAATGTATTTGAATTGATTTTAGCATTAACACTCAATAATGCTTCATGTTTATAGATTTTACTGTTTTTTCCCTCAAAAACAAAAGATGGGTCAGAATTGTGATATCAAAGGGGATATTAAACCACGATGATCAGTAAGATTACTGGGCCCTTTTCTCTGGAATCTGGAGGGTTAAGACTTAAGACGCTAAAAGAAAAACATGACGGTCATTTACATTACATGCATATTTATTTGAGTTTTATTAAGAGATACTTCAATAGATCTTTTAAAATGTTATTACATCTAAACACGATAATTAGTTGATCGCCACAATGATTTTACTTAAGATGTCATAGCTATTTAGGATGCACACAAACAAAAGGAGGAGGCAAGGCGAGAGAAAAAACAAGCAGGCAAAGCATTGATGTCAGCAACACAACATACCTCCACCACCATTCATGGTCTTCCACAGATAGTTGAATGTACGTCAAGCCTACATTTACGAGTGCAATAATCACAATGACGGTGACGAGTGTGGCGACCAAAATGCCGGGAAGAGTGTATATTTTGTAGCCCCACATACTAGCATACACCTGATGTAATTGCAAGACAATTGCACTAAAAGGCACAAAACCTCCAATGAACATTTGAAATGGTGTTCTCCTGTACCAAGGAACCTGTTGTTGAATCTCTCTGCTAGGATATCTCTTTGTAGCAGGCGGGCGCTGAAACTCAGACCTAAAACGATATCCAATTACTCCACCAAATGCAAGCAGTGGGATTGCAACAAATGTGAATAAAACAAGAATCACAATGATGGAGCCCAATGGGAGTCCAGCAGTAACCCTGTACGATATTGCAACAATGTTGAGGATTGAGACGGTAACAAACACCGGTCCAATGTAAAGAATGCTTGCTATACCAACACTCCTCTCCTACAATTACAGTCAAGACATAGAATAGTTATAGGTCAAAATAAAATAAAAAATTGAACATTTTTTTCCTTGTGAAAATACATATAGAATTAATTACCCATCCATTCTCAGCAAATTGGCCATGGAAGGATGCTGTTGAGTACCCAGCACAAATAGATGAAAGAGTGAATAGAAGAACAAGACAACTTGATAGTCCTCCACGATTGTATGGATACAGGGTACCGATAATTGCTAGGAACAGTAGGACACAAAGCCTGAAGAAAAGTACATGTGAGTTTGTATCGATAAAGAGGAACAAAGTTACAAGTTTATGTTAGGAACCCAAAAATTAAATTGAAAAGAAAGGACTATTTTATTGAAAAAATTAGAGAGAGAGAGAGAGAGAGAGAGAGAGAGATCTTCTAAGGGTTTCCCCTACTACAACAGAGTCACTGCTCTATTACTAAATGTTTACAATACTTGATGCCTTCCCTCAATCTTTGTATCCTCCTTTTTATATAAATATTCCTCTAAGTAACTAACCAACTAACTATTCTAACTCCCCTTTATAATATATTCTAACAGTTTTACTTGTAATTTGTTTTTCTCACCTTACACAAATGAAAAGTGATGATGACATTGTTGTACAATAAGCTAGATATCTAAACCACTCTAATTGCTATTTTCAACATGCATTATATGCGGTTATAAGGGCAGCGATCAAGAGTGAGAGTAGAATAACCACAGCATTTTTTTATCAAGAGAATTTCAGGCTCACAACAGAAAACTTATTTGTTAGAATCATGTGAAGTTCAATTATTAGAAAGATATGTATCTGTGGCGAAGATGCATTCAGGAAGTACATAAGTTGAATGAATTAGGGTAAAAAACTATCTATCAAAGATTGCATAAATACAGGTCCTCAAAAACCTTTATAGGTGAATATTACCGACTTTGTTACAAGTATCAAAGTTTGCCTCTAGTTACAACTTACAACAACAACAACAAAATCATTTTGGTATTATTCTACTTCTAATATATATGCTACTCTCCATCTAATCTATTCTCCTTTCTGAGACTTCAATATATCTTATATGCATATGCTCTAATCACCTAAGGCAAAAGTTCTACCACCTTTTCCACAACCAGTGCTAACTTGACTTTTTATCTAATGCATTCATCCCTAATCCTTTGTTGTCTTGTGTGTTCTCTCCAAGCATTCATTACCAAAGTATGTATACATAAAATAAAAAGAAAGTGTGATCCACACCATAAACCCAACAATACATGAGAATAGAGTAATAGACCAGTAAAAGCCGAAATTAAAAGAAAAAAATGCTAGAGCATTTTCTATCATTTTGTAGTCTAGATTTAGACTGCTAAAGGTTTTGATTAAAAAATCTGTTGGTTGATGCAGAGATGAAACTATATATGTTGCATAGCTTCATGTATTGTTATCATGACAATGCCATGTATATACTAGAGATTGAATTTTTGGCTTTTAGGAAGAGTCTTGAGGAATATGCATTTTCAAATTCAAACACTAAAGTAGCTTACAAGATTAGCAATTGGGTACCAGTTCCCACAACAGCAAAAAATAAGGACGAGTTTGGAGGATGTTTGAATACATCACCATGGATGGATTTCCATCCAACTTCCCTATCATCTTCATTAGCACTAGAATACCTAAAATGTAAAATGAAGATAGTTAGACTAACAAATAAAAATAGCTTACTAAAATACTACTCTTGCAAAATTATCAACAAAAAATAAAAAGTAGAAAGTTACTTTTTCAAATCAGTCTTCAAATGTTTAGTATAAAGCAGCGCAAGCAGACCGACCAAAAGCAGAATGATGACAATGGAGTTAATGAACGAGAACCAATGAACTTGACGATACACAGGAAGCAACGAAGCTCTTGAGTATCTCCCCATCCTATTCTCAAACCGTAGTTCAGTTGCATTCCAGATAACAGAATAAGTAAACTTAACATCAATATCAACAGCTTTGGTTATATCTACAGCGCGATTTGGATCACCAAATGCTTTTACTTCTACAACTCGGTTCCCATTGTAAAGAACATCAAATTGAACATGTGTGAAAAGGTAATAATTTGATCCTCCCTCACCATTATCCTCTTCAAGTTTCCCAATAAACCCCCAAAATGGAAGATCATCAAGGTAAAACTGGAAGTAAAATTCACTGTTTATAGCTTGTTTCAAGCTTCCAATTTGATCAATTGTAAACTTCTGTTGACATAATGTTTCCTCATTCTTGTCTTCCCTGAACTTGAACTCATACAAAGCATTGCTCAAACGATCGCCATTAAGAACTTCACCAAGTGACTCTTTCTTTCTCACTATTGGGTCTGTGAAAAACAATTCCTTTTTACAATCCAAGTGGTTCCAATCAACCCCTTAATTATTAAATGAGATTAAAGGAGATACATTGACAGTGTAAAACAACTTTATTTACACTGTCACCCAACCAAAATCATTCAATCTGCCACATCATATTGTATAGATTTTAAATCAAAGACAATTATCTAATTATTTGTTGTTATGACGAGTTATTATCGGTTCATTTTTCAGCATGATGAGATAAAATTAAAACCTAACAAGACATTGAAAGTAACTTACCTGGTTTGCAGAATGGTAAATCATAGTATTCATATGTCTCACTGTAAAATAAAATTGTATAAACATAAATGCAATGAAAATGAAAAGAAAAAAAGAAATTGAATGAAAATTGAAGGGAAAGGAAGTGTAACCTGGGATTGTTGAAGGGTCCAACTTTGTTGACGAAGAAAGGAAGAGTATCTCCAATGTTGTAGTTGTGATCTGAGGGTGAAGCAGCAACGGAAAGAGAAGAAGATTGTAGAGTGGCGAAGAGAAGAAGAAGGAGAATGAGGTAATGAGGTTTAGCCATATATGAATTCGTTAAATGTCGTTACTAGTAGTGAACCTTCAACCATCATCTGCTTGGGATAGTGCTTGCAGTTGCAGATGACAATAGTAGGTAGATTTCAAACAATCTTACAAACCCGAAATTACCAATTCAATGTCAACCAAGTGAGAGAGAATCATAATATTTGTATTTTATTCATTGATTTTTATCTTTTATAAAAGCTATATTTTAATCATTTTCATTGTAACTTTTTTAAATAGAGTATAATTTTTATTTTCGTTTATTGAGATCAAATCTTTCATTAGTTATAAAATTAAGTGAATAATAATGCAATAAACTTGTTTTAAAGAGTTTATATATGTATATACGTTATTAGGTTAAATAGATGTTTTTTTTAAATGAATATTATATTAGATACATATCGACAATTGTTAGAAGAATTTTCAATAACCGGATGTTGTTATCATTTTTTGTGTGATTGTGACAAGGACTAAAATACACTACTTATAAAATATAAATGATCAAAATGAATCAAAATAAAGATAAATGGTCAAAACAAATATTATGTAAAAGATAACCAACATTATATTTAAACATTTTTTTTTAATTAAATCACAACTCGGCATTTACCCTTACGTTTTTTAAATAGATAAATAACACTATGAAATTTAAGGACGTCGTGTAATATATTTCTTCTGTTAGTTTGTTCAATTAATAAGTTGATGTGAACTACTTATGTGGGGAATCTGACTATTAGTCAAATCCTTGTCATGTAAGAGATAGGTAAATTTGCCCGACTTTGAAAATACAAAGGGCTAATTTGTTCGATTTTGGAATCGATATTAAAACTCATTTTTTTTAAACAAACTGAAGTTATGTCATCATTGCAACAATAACATCTTTATCTATATAATTTATTCTTGTTCTTCTTCCATGATTTTATATTTTCTTCTTCTTAGAACTTTCATTTATATAATTCATTATTCTTCCTCTTTCATGGTGTTCAAATTGGTGAAAATGAAATAATAAAAAATCGTTTATTCTTCTTTCTCTATAGGAGAAAGTTCAAACTCAATAATTCTAAAATGTAATTGTGAAAATAAAGTTGTTTGTTAGAGATGTTGCATCTATAGAAGAAAATTATTTTCATGCCCCTTGCCAAAAGTAATTTCACCATTTTCACCCCCTTTTACCCTCATTTTTGTTTCCCAAATTTTCTCTCTCATTTTTTTCTATTGTTATCTCAAAGTTTACTCAGTAATTTCTCCAATGTCTCTAATTTTCTTCCCCAAACTGAGGCACAAGAAGAACAAAACACTGAGATACCATTTTCACTATTTGGACCCACTAATGAATATCAAGTGTTGGCTCAAGATATACATGTCCGAAGAGATGCATTAGGTACATGACTCAAATTGCTAGTAAGTGAACAATTTCAAGGATTGATTTTTGCATATTGATTCTGATTTTTGCAACTTAAAACATATGAACTTACATGACTAGTTATATACCCTTATGGGTTTGGTATAAGGCTATCACCCATCAGGAGACCTACATCACTATTCATGAATACACCACCACCCATGACAAAATTAGCTCCTCCTCCATCAACTATTAGAGTGTCATTTCCTAAGTCTAACTCAAGAACAAATGAACCAGATTTAATGTATTTCATTCCTAATCCATAGATGCAACCTCCAAATCTATGGTAGTAAACATATGAGTGAACATTTGAAGAATGAAACAGTTGAAAAATAAAACATTTTGAATCATATTTTTTGTCTTGTTGGTGTTTTGTTATATTTTGGATTATGTAACTTATTACTTATTAATCTATCTTTTGAATTCATTTAGATGATGTAGTTGACACTTATTTAGAGTTAAATGAGTTTCATTCATGCATTTTGGTATTTAATTTATTTTGAAAAAGAATGTCGCACGAGCTAATTTGTTTGTAATTGTAATTATTTGGAAACCTATTTACTTATAAATTATAAATTTAAATATACTAAATTGAATACTTTATATTTTCCAGCAACAATGTTACATAAACATATTCAAATTAATGTTTCCAATAGTAATAGTTCAAAATACAAAATATAAACATTATCACCAAAATATACTTCAATATTTTAACTTCATTCTCTAATGACTCAACTTTGTCTATTAATCTTGTTTTCCACTCCTATTCACTTCCATGGTCCTTAGATAATGAAACTAGTTTGTCTTCCAGTTGTGCTTTCCAAACATCTACATCGTCCTTAGTTGAGGAATCTTTTTTACCAAACTATCAACCATGTCTAATAGATTTTTTTTCCATATATCTTTGTTTGTTTCTCCATTAAGCAAACCTAGTTCCTTAACCTTATAACCTATATAAAGAAGTTGCAACTATATATATTATTCAGGAAAATTAGAGAAATTGGAGAATAAGCATGAAAAGAATTATCTTCAAATCTTTTTTTTAGTTGCAACAATTATAACAACAATTTTTTATTTTCCAATGACATTTGAGAATCACTTATTCAAGCTTTCACCTATGGAGAAAGAAGAATGAGTAGTTTTTAATTATTTCATTTTCTACAATTTGAACTCCATATAAGATGAAAAATAATGAATTATATAAATGAATGTTACTGGAAGAAGAATATGTGAAATCATGGAAGAAAACACAAGAATGAATTATATAGATGGAGATGTTATTGTTGTAATGATGACAAAATTTTAGTTTTTTTTTTTTTAAATTGAGTTTCTATTACATTTTCAAAATTAGATAAATTAGTCCATCATATTTTTAAAATTGAGCAAATTAGCGCATCTCTTACATGACAATAAATTGGATAACAGTTGGACTCGCCAAATAAATAATTAACATCTATGTCAACCTCGTCGATGAAAAAAACTAAATGAGAGACTATATTGTCAAACATTTTTCAATTTCAAAGTATTATTTGTTTATTTTTAAAATTTAGAGGAGTAAATATACAATCTCTACAATTTTAGAGAACAACATGATTATTTACTCTTTTTTCTCAATAGGGGATGAAGCTCCTATCCAAGATATGGAGGATCTTATAGGTAGTTGAAAATTAAAAAGAAAAAAAGAAATTACATTTATATCTCTCTAATGACACTAGTAGATATTGAACACATAATCTATCTTTTTTTATACCACTAAAACAATATAGAGTGATAATTTTTCGAATAAGGAAACTAACAAATTAGGACCGCAAATGGTGAATAATTGAACATGTGGAACCACAAATTTGCATTTGCAATTAGCAAAAATATTACTTTAGTCAATTTGGTAAGTAGCTTATAATTTTTAATATTGCTACTTATATTCATTCTAAAATTTGAATAACAAATACAATTTCTTATTCATGTGAATCTATATTAAGTTTCTTCTAAATATATATTCCATAATTCATGAATCTAAAATTAATTGGTGGTGAAACTTGAGGTAGTGTCCAATTTGATCTCGCAGTTTCCAAGATTATTAATGTATTATTTATTAATTTTATCAAGGAATGTGTTACTTATAAATTTTAAATTTCTGCATGACAGTAGAGAACTAATCATACATCCTACTAGAATTGAAATCCACACCTTCTCCACGCTTGAGATGATCAGCACCTTTGATATGGTTGTTCCAAGTACACAAACTTTTCAAACAAATAGAAATTTACTAGTATATTTATAAATTCCATCCATAGTAACAAACAATATTGTATAATTTGTGAACATGTAGTATAAACTCCAACCAAAATCTATTTTTCAATCAAACAAAGTTTTCCACAAGATTAGAGACTAAAAGAGACAAAAGCTCTATATTAAAACTCCATTGTTTTTATCTCTATCTTGGTAAAGATCATTTCTTCAACTCCTAAAACACACTTCTATTAGTTTTACCAATACCAAGTGATGGACAGTCAAATGATAATTGAAAAGTGAGTTGAAAATGGGATAGACACTATTAAGACAATGGAAAATATTGTGTTTGTATGAAAATTAATTTTTTTAAAAAATAAACAGTCATAGATTTTTTTTTTAAAACTACAAAAAACAATTTTAAAAAAATATGTTTTTAAATTTTTACTTTTTTAAAAAATTATAATGAAGATGTAATTATTTTAAAAAGGTTTAATTATAATTTTTGTCCTCCTATTTTTAGCTGAATCACGAAAATAATTCTCTCATTTTATAGTCTTCAACTAGAATTTTCAAGCCACATAATTTCTCAAGATTTTGTGGGGCAAGAATTTTATCTCAAATTTATTATCATAAATAATGTGGTGTAGCTTAAAAAGTTTTGGACCAACATTCTCAGACCAAAATTGGAAATAAATAAAATAATAAACTACTTTTCATGATTCAGTTAAAATAAGGGACCAAAACCGCATTTAAATTTTTTTTAAAAAATATTTTAATAGAAAACTGTTATAAAGGAGAATTATATATATATTTTACACCAAAATATCTCACACCCAAATAATATTACATCTCCTAGTGTATAGGGGTCAGTAGCGACCTTGCATTAAGATTTATTTATTTTTAGCTCATTTTAATAATTATTATATCATTTTAATAATAATTATTAATTATTTAATAAATACAAAATAATTTAATTAATAAATAATAATAATAATAATTAAAAATAATTATAATTAAAATTAAAAATAATCAATTATATTATAAATTTCAAATAAAATATATTAAAAAAAATTAATAACATAAAATAAAATATATTAAATTAACGAAGTTCATACATTGAATGTTTCTCGTACAAAATAAATTAAATTCACGAAGTTCATACATTGAATATGTCTCATTAATACACAAATTCTGTATTGCCACAAAATCATACGAAATTCTAAAATGACATGTACAAGTGTAATGCAAGTTATGAAAGTGTATTCTTCAATCAAATGGATTCTTCAAGCTTAATGTGCGAGACACATTCAATATATGAGCTTCGTATGAGCTTGTTAATGTAATGTATTTTGTTTTATGTTATTAATATATATATATTTTTTTGAATATATTTTTTTGGAAATTTATATTATAATTTATTATTCTTAATTTATTAAATAATTAATAATAATAATTATTACAATGAGAAGAAAAAAAAAATCCGAGACAATTATGTATATTTTTTTATATATATATCTTTCTTCACTTATAATATTATTACTTGAGAGTGTGATATTTTGGTGTAATATATATATATATAAAAAAGAAATCTTATAAAGACACCTCATATTATATTATAATTAACTTTAAACAATTTTTTCAGCATAAAAGAAAATAGTTAGAAACAATATCAATCGTTCCTCTGCAATCCCTACTGTCGCCCATCTCCCTTCATCCTCTGAATTTTGTCTTCGAACCCTAATCTCTAAAACCCTCCCCTTCGCAGCACCGTTCATCACTTCGACAGCAAAACTTCAGCACCTGCTCATCATTAATATCTTTTCAGGTTAGTTTCCCCTCTGTTGGATTTTTGTGCGATTCGAACTTCATCTCTTTTCTCAGTTATGGGACTCTGCAGTCTTCATCTGAATTCTTTGGAATATTATTCATATTGTGTGTTGCCAAATTGCTTACCAAATTTAATTTAATCATATAACTCAGTCGGTGTAGAGAGTTTTTAACCTGTTAATCAATCACAATAGTCAGATTATTAGAAACATTTTAACTACCCTAAAGTCACATATATAATTGGTTCTGATGTGTTGACAAAACTTTTTACGCTAACTGTGCATGAGAATTTTCCATGGATAATACATGTTTTTGCTGCTCTAGTAGTAGTGTATGGTTTTGTGGATTTGGCTCCTGAGAAGTTAGTATAGTGAGGAAATCAAGGGATAAGATTATAACTACTTATGATTGGTCATGCATGTGCATATAATATGAACCATTGATTTGTTTATCAACTGATGATATTACTTATTTTATTCTCTAAAGTGTGCTGTTCACTTTAGAGGAGCTCAATCCATGATTTTGCATACGGAATTCTATTACAATTTGTGCTCCAAGTCTGCAAATTGGTTTTCTTCTAATGCTCTGAGACTGATTTCTTGTCTACTGGTTGTTTATTGGTTTAATGTTGATTGATCAAAATAACTTATTTTTACATTCAAAGAATTGTAGTTAACTTTGAATAGAGAACAAAACTGATAAGGAATTTAGGATTAGTATAATTGAGTGTCATAACAAATTTTTTTTTTTTTTTGTTTTTTATATAAAAAAACGCCATATTCCTAATTCTAACGCTAATCCTAATATAATTTGAGTAAGCTTTTGGTTTTTCTTTGTGCAGTGAAACCAAAGCTTCTTTTGGTTTTAGAGGCAGACAAAGTAGATGAGTATGGCTTCTGATAAAAACATTCGATGCCATCACTGTGCAGGTCCTCTTTCAAAAGAGATGGTATTTTTCACCTCCCAACTACATCACTTTTCTCTCAATTCAATTTCAATTCCTTTTGATTTCATTCTTCTTTCCAAAATTATGCAGGAAACCAGTAACTGGACAGTTGCTCCTCTCGTCAGGGATAGCTTTTCTATGGTAAAATTCTCAAAACCCCACTTACTTTTTGTGCTCAAAATCCAAACTTTCCCCCTGTTTTCATGATTAATTGCTGAGGGTTGGATCTATAAGTTTGTGATGAACTGTGGAACTCGTTTAATTGAGGGATTTTAATTTATGAAGCATTGATGCATACACGAACACCCAACACAATATCTATACCAACACTGATTTGGTGAAATAGAAGCGATTGTATATATAACTATATTTGATAATAACTTGACTCTGACACACTCACAATCTGAAGTAGCGGCACTATATAAGTTTTAATTTTGCTTTTGTGCATTTTGTAGATTGGTTCTGCGGTTGGTGGCACCACAAGTGCATTCTATGGATTCAATCATGGTATGTGTTTTTATTTTATTTGCACATATACACACAAGTATGTAATTTGATTGTGATGTATCAGCTTCATATGGTAGCTTAGTATGCTTCTCTAAAGGTTAATTCCCATTTGGAGCACAGAAAGAACAGGCCTATATAATAAACAAAATGTTGTGATCATTGGTTATATTTTTTATTTTAAATCAAAGCTCTACCCTCACTGAACAGATTTTAGTTAGTAAATTGTTAATTTATCTCTCTGATGTAGTCTGTTAGAAAACTTAAAATACTGTATTACTGTCTTTAAAACAACTAAGATGCACTGCATTCAAACTTGAGTTGGGGGATTGTGGCATTTAATTATAAGATGGACTGGAATGTGTAAGTTTGATTGTTTGTATATTGTAAATGCATAAATAGTTCATGTTCCAAACTGAAAGTATGAAGCTTTATTGTTATTGTTAATATTAACAACCAAGACAAGTGTTGTCAATCACGGACAACACTTTGTACTAAATCGCATATTGCGGAAATAGTGGTTTGTTAAAGGTGTTCTAAATCGTTATAGAGTCGTTATAACCGCTATACGACAACACTGACCTAGACTATTATTATTTATAAGCATTTCTCTTTTCATTTGTGATGCAGTTATGCCAGTTGTCTGCAAATGGGTAAAAGGACCCATGTGGGTACATTTTCTAGTTGGTGTAAGTTTCTTCAGCCTTTTGGTCCCCCATATTTCATCAGTTTTCCTACTTGATGTATACATTTTTTGTCTTTTTGCTCATTTATACCTTTTTCTCATGCTTAATGTTTTCTGGTGGTACATATCTTTCACTTGCTTTTTAAACTCCTAGATTAAGCATCCTAAACATCTAATTGTATTCTTTTATAACAATTAATTATACGAATTATAATCTATAAGATTTACATATTCTGCTTCCATTTTTTGATATACTCATGGAGATATTTTTAGCCGGTGTTTGGACTCTTCTTATTTTTCTCCAAATCAATGGCATAAATTGATGAAATTAATTGTGAACTTTTGTGCGTAGACCTGCAAAATAAATTATTTGTCCCCTGAAATAGTTCATATCAGGTATTGTACCGATTTTTCATGTCAATGACATCCTTAGAGTTATAGGTACCCTGTAAGATTCTAATGATATTGAGAGAACAGTTATGTTGACCTAGACACCCTTGCTTTCTCTTTTATGTTTAAAGCTATTTATTTGTTCATATATCAATTGCATTTTACTACTGGCTTTGTATTTTTTTCCTAGAGGAAATTTTAGTCACCTTTTCGAAAACACAAAATGATGTCTCCACGATTTGTTTCCAATTGGATTAATATTGTTTTGAATTTTGATGCAAGAATCATTGGTGACATAACATACAATATGGTGACATAGTAGCATTATAGGGTTGATTAAAATGTTACACATCAATATAAAAATCCATTTTTTACATAGAGAGTTCTATTAGGGAGTAAAGTGTCCCAACTTATTTATTTTAAAGGCTAAGAATTATGTTTTATTGTGAGGGGCAAACTGGGTCTCAGTTTTGTTGTTGTTAGGGATGAGAATAGATATCCATACTTTATTTTATATATATGATCTCGTTCATGCTTGGTTTAAATGGATATCTTTTACATATTGGAATATTTGAAATAGAAATCCTTTTGTTTTTGACAAAAGAAATAGAATTCATTAGTATCACTATCAACTATTGTAGACCTTTTACACACCATAAATACTACTAGGGGATTTTCTTATTTCAGCAAAAAAACTTGCGAGTTTGTTGCCACCAAACTGACTGAAACTTTCTGATTTCAGACACCACCTGTGGTAGTATTCTCCTCAGTATGTGCAGGACTGGCAGGTAAATTTCTGAGTGTAATTTACTTATTTTGCTTTGTTTATATTCTATATGTATGCAATCTTTACTCTTAACTTTAAACATAGCTATGTCCCTAATATGGTACGGTGATAAGTTACACACTCAAAGCACCTAAAATTTCTCATGTTAACAAGTTCAAAAATAATACTCCGGTCTTGATTATAAGTAAAAATAATTAACTTCATACTTATCAAGAAATTTAGTTAAATGCAGTTAATGTTTTTGATCTCATAAAAGAGTAATTGGAATTATATATATAAAAAAAAGAAGTCATTGGAAAATGAAACTTATATTAATCGAAAGATTATTTTAGTATAGATATATCATTAAATAGAGTGAAAGTAAGTTGTATTTGCTTATATTTGAAGTTGAGACCGGAGGGAGTAAGTGCTAAGCATTCTATTGGTGCTTTTATCCTTGTGTATAGATTCACCATGTTGAATTGACAACATTGTCTTTCTTTTGAATAACTGGCAGGTGGGGCTGTTCCTGCACTTGCACAACTTGTTTCTTCATCTTACCACGCAGCACAGTCATCACCGCCGTCAGAGAGTGATAAGATTCAGAAGTCAAGAACTTCCTCCACTCTCTAAATATGAATATCTATCTATACAACACATGCATATAATGGTTTTCTTCTATTATAAACATGCATTCATTTGACATGCGCTGAGAGTTTTGTTTTTCTCATGTAAATTCTGCTTTTCAGCTTGACTGCTCCACTATGTAATTTCAGCTTCCCTCAACTGGTACTAGAGAAATTCATCGTCCAATATCTTATAGTTTGGTTTATTGCATTGTCATTTTGTTCTTCAATTAGATTCATTTCACTAGTTCGGTTGCGGCCTTGCAATCTACTCCGGATATTGTTACTATTCTATTATTTTGTTGACACCGAGCAATAATATCGTCTTAAAATAACCATTCTTCGTTAACAAAGCTGATCATCACATGAACACAATATCTACACACAAAATAAATAAATAAATAATTTCAAAACTTCATACTAAAAGAAACTTCATGTTTATAGATTTTACCATTTTTTTCCTCCCACAAATCTTACGAGAACATCAACCAATATATCAACGTTATAAATGTCTTCCATTTTGATTTTAATTGTTGCAAATACTCTATTTATTTATCAATAATCAACATTAAATAAGTATTATTAAATAACTTTGAAACTAAAGAATTTATTCGCTACTAGATTTCTTTTGAAAAAATAATTAGGGTGAGAGAACGATGTTTCATTGAACACTTATAAAAAGATTTATATTTGCTTCTCTCTAATGATTCTATAAAATTTCTTCCCTCATTCAGAAGTGTATTTAGGAGGTTTTTCAGAATACAAGGGTGGTAGAATAAATTATCATGATACTATTGAAAATCGAATTCAAAACTTGTCAAGTCGAATAATTGTATTTTTACCATCAAACTAATCATTTGAGTTTATTCGCTGCTAGATCTTGGACTAGTGCCATCCACGAGAAAATTGTAATTGAAAAGTGATGATCGAAGTTTTTGAACAAAATTATATTCAAGACTTAAAAAGTTGTATAAATAAAAATACAAAAATAAATCAATATAAAATTGATATTTTAAACTGTTGTACAATAAAATATTTATACTTTATTAGACAAAACAAAATTGACTCAACACTTGTTGAGTTCTAAAATCAACTATAAATAAATTTTAATGCTGATAATAATATTTTATGATAATAATTTAAATTTTATCTTTCTTGCTTTTTACGATGTAGCTTTTTTAAATATGTTAATTGGTGTATCTTTTGACACTTGTGAGGTCTTTAGTTGTTATAATTGAAATAACAATGTCAATCATAAGAAATAAGGGTTTGAACTGTGACCTTTTTTGGATTTTGATTCTTATGTTTAATTTAAATTAATTCAAGATCAATTTTGGTTAAAATAGAATGTCCATAATATTATGGGTATGTTAGAAGAAGTAAAACATATTAGTCTATAGTGAAGTGTGATTTGTGTATGCAAATAATTAAAGATAAGAGATAGAAATGTCTCACACAAAAAGTATATTGATTCACTCAAGTTGTACTAGTTCAGTCCTTACAGTTGTGAGATTTTTACTTTGACTTTAGAACTAGAATGATCTCCTTCACACCTTGATCAATAACAATCTTCACTTTTCAACCTAGGAAGGACTTTTATAGTCACTTTTTAACATAAGAAAGATTTGTACAGTCACCTTTCAACCTTGAAATGGTTTTTACAAACACACTTAATCTAATATAAAAGATAGACTTAAGTTATAAATGATGTGTATGATAAAAGTGTTTGGGATATAATGATTCTCAACTCTTGGTTTGAGATAATTAAAGACAAACTCAATAAATGATGATCCACAAATACACTGAAAAGAGCTGGAATTTGTTTTAACAGTTTTTAACTTGTTCTTACTTGAACAAGTGTTGGTAGATTTGCAAATTAAACTCTTGCCTTAATCTTCCAATTGATCTTCAATTTACAGACAATAAGCGACTTTGAATATTTAGTTGTTGAACACACTTTCCAAGGTGCAAACTATCTTTTGAAATAATATCTTTAAGTGTAGTGTAATTTTGTCCAGAATGTTCTTGATCTGCCCAGAACGTTCTTGCTTTGTTGGAGCGTGGAGAAAAAGAAACATCACGTAGGGTGGTATTCCATATGACCGTTGGAACTATTCTAAATCATAATTATGCAGAATTTTTTACATAATAGTGTAAGTACAATGTACTTGTGTCCTTACTCACAACTCATAAATATGATCATCAATTTAAAGGTTGTTTTCTTCCTTTAGATATTCAGCTCAAGTTCTGAGTTTGACCATTGATTTGAGCAATCTTAATACTGTTTAACTTGTGGTTTGAACTTAATTATAGTTTCGAGTAGTTTTGATATTCTTTTATCTTGAGATTTGTACTCTGAAGAATGATTTGTCTTAATTATGTCCTTAAAACGAAATAACCAGAATGATCTTAATAAACCAAAATGATTATGTGATAAATCAGAATGATCTTTTAATAAACAAAAATGATTTTTTGATAAACTAGAATGATCATTTGATAAACCAGAATGATCTTGATTAACCAAAATGATTCTTGTAAAAACCAAAATGTTCTTCCGATCAATCTGTCATCAATCTGCATGTTTGTTTTTGCATGTAGACATTCAAATATTGGCTTTTAATTGCTCATTAAATATTGGAAAATCCATGTGCGAAATGCTAACTAATTTACTAAATGTTGTCATTCCAAAAAGATTCTTATTGTCAATTGTTCTTTTATATAACAACCAGAGAGCATTCTGGTGAATGTTCTTCCATCATTCTTTTGTCGAAACAATATTTTCTACAATTTTTCTTGGTGTTGTGTCTTGTCCATCAAGTATCACAGAGATACTTTAGTATTAATATGAATGTATTGAACATTTTATCTTGAAGGTGTCATAATTATTCTTTTGAATGATTGATATGTGATATATTACTTTTGATATTCTTTCATTATTGAGTAGATATTTATGCTCTTGTTGATGTGAAGGATTTTTATTTATGCACTTATGCAATTCATGTTTCTTAAATAAACCTCAAATGCAATCATTAGTAGATCATCATTCATAAAATTTAATGATTTATTTCATAAGGTTTGTTGTCATTAAAATATATATAAAAAAATTTACCCCAACAATAGTTAAATATTTTTATTTTTTAGAACTAATTATATTTAAAAATTAGCCAAATTTAAAGTCACAATACCAAAAGAAAACAAACAAAGAGACACAAAAATCTTTATTATTACTAAAAAATAGAAACAAAAATGGTCTTGATAAATATGTGTAAAGTGAATAAAAGGTAAAGCTAAATTAATATACGATGACATGAAGAGTGCTACAATATGGGTTAAATATGAATTAAATATCTTCCAAAATATGAATATATTACTATAATTTTTTAAATATATATAATAAATCATTTAAAAATTTAAAAACTATATATAAATTTGATTTAAATGTAAAGGTACAAAATAAAATTGAAAATATTTTGAGACTAAAAGTTATATTTTATTTATAAAAACTACAAATAAAATGTTAAAGTTTATAGTAAGAACAAATTTATTTAACCTTATATTATAAGAAAATAAAGGTAATGCACGTGCAC
>JBBPBR010000003.1:58353013-58368803 GCA_037974775.1 Cicer pinnatifidum
TACCTTTAAACTCATATTATAGACAATTTCATAGGTTTCATTTCATTCTCCTAAATTCAAACCAAACATTAAAAAAAAAAAAAGTGATTATTATGTTTATGTTATCTTCTCTTGTGTCAAAGTTGAAAACACTCTCATTTCTTCTAACCTTGGTGCTCTTCGATCTCTCTTTCTTCTTTTCTCTATAAACCCAAATACCAACATTCAACAATATCCTTTCATTTTTCCTTCTAATTTCTTCTATTCAGGTAAATAATTATCTTTCTCAATCTCAATTTTACCCTTTTCTATTTCTTTTCAATTTATAACATTCATTTTTTATTCCAATTCTGATCCCAAATCCTAATTCATCAATCCCTAATTTTTACCTGCTTAATCAACTCTTAATTAACTTTCTTATTTTTGTATTCCTTTAGATCAGAACAGAATCTGCTTGAAGAATGTTCATGATTCGAATTCACCACCATTCATTCACTCTTCAATTGAATTGAATGGAAAAAAAAATTAAAGTTTCCCTTTTTAGGTTATTATCAGTAGTAAACACAAGACACTGTTTTTGTGTTGTGAATTTGTGAAGGGTTTGAAAGTTGTGATCATGATGGAACAGCTTCCTGTTGAAGTGATTGGGAACATACTTTCCCATCTAAGGGATGCAAGAGATGTGATAATAGCCTCTGCAACATGCAGAAAATGGAGAATGGCATGTTGCAAACATCTCCACACACTCTCTTTCAGCTCCAACGATTGGCCTGTTTATCGCGATTTAACGACTACCCGTCTTGAGATTTTGATCACACAGACTATTTTTCAGACTTCAGGTTTGCAGTCTCTTTCCATTTTGATGGAAGATGTCGATGAATTCTCGGCTTCTGCAGTTATTGCTTGGCTAATGTACACAAGGGAAACTTTGAAGCAATTGTTTTATAATGTTAAGACTATGCCTAATGTTAACATTCTTGAAATATGTGGGAGACATAAGCTGGAAATACTTGATCTTGCTCATAATTCAATTGTTGGGGTTGAGCCGAATTATCAGAGGTTTCCTTGTTTGAAATCTCTTTCATTAAGTGGTGTTACTATATCCGCATTGGATTTGAACCTTTTGGTTTCTGCGTGTCCGAGGATTGAAGCTTTGGAGCTTGTTAATCCGGAGATTGCTATGTCTGATGCACAGGTGACGGTTGAATTGAGTAGCTCGACGCTGAAGAGTGTTTACGTAGATGCAATCAGTTTGGACAAGTTTATATTGGAGGCTGATGGGATTGAGTGTCTTCACTTGAAAGATTGTGCGCTCGAGGTTTTTGAACTCATTGGCAAGGGGACATTGAAGAATTTTAGGATTGATGATGTTAGTGTTATACATCTTGATATTGGTGACACAGTTGAGAGTCTCGAGAGTGTGGATATCAGCAACTTCACAATTATATGGCCAAAGTTTTATCAAATGATTTCGAGATCGTCGAATTTAAAGAGGCTTAGGCTTTGGGATGTGATGTTCGACGACGAGGATGAGGTTGTGGATTTGGAAACAATTGCAACTTGCTTTCCACACCTGACTCATTTATCTCTGAGTTATGATGTGAGAGATGGAGTGCTTCACTATGGTTTACAAGGAACTTCCCATCTGGAGAATGTTGTCGTCTTGGAGCTCGGATGGAGTGTGATTAATGATCTTTTCTCACACTGGGTCGAGGAGCTGCTTAGGCGATGCCCGAATCTCAGGAAGCTAGTCATTCACGGAGTTGTTTCCGAGACCAAGTCTGATGAAGAATGCAAGATGTTAGCCAATTTCACTACATCCATGGTTGAGCTGATGAGGAGATACACAGATGTTGATCCACATTTTAAATTTGAATAAAATTCTTCTTCTAAATGACTTGTTATAGCTCAAGATTTCTTTTAAGTCTGATTATGTAGGCACATTTGCAGGTAACTTTTACAGAAATCAAGAGTTTATGCTCAAGTTTAACTTATTGGTTTGAATCTTTATTTAAAATTTGTGACTGAACAACAATCATACCTCATAGCAGACATTCATGACTTCGATCACTTCATTAGCAAAAGAAGGGTTACTATTAAATATTAACTTCCCTCTGAAAATTTAACATTCTCAGATACGTTCTAGGAATTTTAGTCTTATTAAGGCCAAAATAAATATATACCATTGCAATGGATTATTTTTTTTAGGGAAGAGAGTTATTACAGTCTGTGGTGGCATTGAAGAGGCCTTCAAAGATATGCCGTTAGGAATATTTTGCTCAGGAGTTTCACATTTGTTTGTTTCTCTTGCATTTGAGTCTATTTTAAGATGTGTAATGATAAAATTGTGCATATTTGGATAACCAATCATGCTCAATCCGCGATATATGTTTTAAATTTTGACACTTCAATATAGCTTGGCTATGTTCGTCTCATATTTTCCTGTTCTCTGGGCAAACGAGGGCAAGCAATGGAGGTCCTTGGTCAGTACAGGTTTACCTCTTTCTCCATCGTGCTATGGCTGTCTTTCCTTCTCTTTGTATGCTCTGTGCTTTTCTCTGCAGCCTCATGGATAATTATGTGTTATCACTTTCCGTATTGCCACGGTTTCTGCTTCAAAGTAGGTGGAGTACGCTTGGATATCAAAGTCAATTAATATGGTGATAAATATTGTGATGCATTTTTACTGATTTGTTCAAAGATTGGATGCTGATATTTTTAATGACCATATTTTTGTGATGTGATTGTTATGTATGTTGTTATATAAACTGCAATTAGGGAACAGGTTTATTGCTATGATGCATTCTTAGTGTTTATGCTCTTTTTCTAATTTGTGACTGTTGATTTGTTTGAGACTTGTAGATAGCAACTATAATCAATCATCTATAACTTGAAAGCTTGCTATTGAAAGGTGAAATGGGTAGCTCATTGCTGAGATGAATTATGTATGTATGTATATGTCTTTCTAACTAGTTATATGTCCATGTAAACAATGGGATTGAAGCTGAATGAAGGGTTATGAAGTAATTCCTATTCTATGTGGGAATCACCTTGTTTATTCTTCCTTCCTTTGTTACAACCGTAATTTTAAATTACAGTTACAATTGCTATTGTGGTTACGGTGTTCAGTTTTATATTGCGGTAAAATGCAGACAAATGCGGTCGATGTGGCCGCAATAGAAGCTATGATGTCGTTGCATTGCAGGAGTTTCTAAAATCGTTATATTGTGGCCTCAATTTCAATTGTGGACCATAGTTATTCGAGTTATATCTTCATTCGAAAAGAAATGAAACTCAATGGATATATAGATCATATATTGAATTGGCTATGGACGTAAATTAGATACTGAGTTAGACACTGAATCACATGAGTCATTATTATGTTCTGAAAACAATTCAAGACAAACTAGGTGAAGCACGAAAGCAAGCAACGTTGCATGACCCAATTTTGAAAAAGTCTTCTATGGTTGGTTTTCTCACCATATTTTACTCAAATGGGATGTTTGAAATTGATTGCTCCAAATAACACATTTTTTTCTTTGTTTTGTGGTCCCCCTTGTCTTGTTGGATGATGATGCCCTCTCTTTCTGCTTGTTGCCTTGGTGTGTTATTCTCTGTTTTTATTCTCTTTATCCTACTTTTATTGTTTGCACTTTATTTTTTAGTGATTGAACACTTGAATTTTGTGCAGCTAGTCATTTTTTGTTGTCGTTTGATTTATAACTCTAAATTATTTTGAAGTTCATAATAATATACTGGCTTAAGTTTTTTGCTTATTTTGTATTCAAATCCTTGATCAAGATCTAAGAGTAGTCAACACGCAAAGTACCTGAAAACAAAAGTAATTTTAACGATTATCTGTTAGTTAAAATTTTAATGCAGGTGGTCATTCACCTTTGAAGAATGTTAGGCAATATTCATACAAGTTGCTCAAAGGCTAACAAAACTTATTATAAACAATTGTTGCTTGCTTAGACAACAAGTAATAATAACTTTATAATAGTTAAATACAACTATTATCACCAACAAAGAAATAATTAATTCAAGAATTTAAATTTGATCTAGACCAATCACCTCTCTGCAGACACAGAAGCTGTACAACTCAAATAATTACGGCTAAAGGTAATGCCAAATTCATGGAACAATCTTGTTCTGTTTTGTTGTCTAAAACCTTCACAAAGACATTTTCATGTGATAAACAACATTCATTGTAAGGTATATTGGGAAAAAAAATTATATACTTACAATACATTGACTTATTAATCCTTTAGAGCATTCATATTTTGAGCCAAACCACTTTTTTTTATGACCAATCATTTGCTTCATAAAGGAATAATTTGTAGGAGGCATATTATTACCTATAAAAGGAGCACAAGATTTGATATTTGATTTTACCTAAAATTCCTCTCATTTTTGTATTTATTCCTCAATAATGTTGGTCTAAAGCTTACATCTAAGTGAAAGAAAAAGCATTAACTATATTTGTTCCTCAATAAATATCAAGAGTATTCCTTCATGTATCTATATATACAATAATTATCCATGGTAGTTCGAAAAAGACAATGTTTGAGAGCTAAGTCTATGCATAAACCACATATTTGGATGGATTAATAATACTAATCAACAAAATAGGATCCAGATCCTCTCTCATGATGCAGCGATGCAACAATTTTGTTTAGCAAAGACAATATATAAAGTAAGGAAGGATTCAAATTTCTTATATTTAGAAAATTGCATATTTACACGTATTAACTTATCTCAGTCGTCAATTCAAAATAAATTGGTTTACATTACATCTTTAATAAATAATCTTATATTTATTATTGATTTAAGATTGAATAACCAAAATCAATAAATGTATCACATATTTCCTGCGTGGAATCTAAATCGTTCATAAGATAGTAATTTTTTTACTCTTTATTTTTTATTTTTTTTCCACAGAATTCTAGATGTAGTAGAGGATCCATATTCCATATTCCAACAACATAGAGAAATTAAGTTGCAAGTAATTTCATGATTACCTAGTGAACCATATTAATGGTGTGCAAAAATATCTATAACTATACAAAAGAATCTTAACAAGGCATGGTTTTAGGTGATGACAGGGAATGGATGTTGACCTATCAACAAAGGGAGAAAATACCAAACAAATCCATCTCATAGCTAGGATTAAATAAACAAAGTGGGTATGTATGCTTGTAGAATATTATTTTAATGTTTTGGTTGAAATTATGCAATGAGCACAAGTTTATATGATATTAGATATATGATGTGTAAAAATTAAAATAACTCACTTTCTTATATAACTCTTAATGTAAAAAAGAATACTAGTAAAATCCATAGGCTCTCTACTTGAGTATGAAAGGACCAAAATATTTACCTTTAGACCTTTCTTTCTTCATTCTTTTAATTTTTTGCCATCTTTTTAACCATAAAGTAAAAGAAAAACTTGTCTCATCTTTGATATTGCTACATAAGTAAACAAATTGTACAAAAAAAAAATTATGACTTTTTCTTATAAAAAGTACACATGCAGCACAAGATAATAACCAATAAGAAAACACAGGCGGTTAGAAGAGAGAGAGAGTGGAGTAGGAGTCAGTGATTCCAGTGGCTTCCTACAATGGACCCCACTTCTCCAATTTATAGTAATTTAATTGAATTTTATTTCATTTTTAATCTTATTTCAAACATATTTTAAATCAATTTTATTGGATTTATTGGATTCCAACCTAAGAACTTTATAATAACGATTTAGTTAAACTATTAGAATTGAATCGATGATTAAAAAATATTTAAAAAGATAAAAAAATATGTTGAACTAGTTACAATTGAATTGTAGTTTAATCTAATTTTATAAGATTTTAAAAAATCTTAAATTTATTGTGATTGAACCATATATTTGATTGATTGAATTCTAATTTAATCAGTCAAACCAAGTGACTCGGCTTATTTTTAATTTTAAACACTGTTATTAATCTTAAATGATAATTAGAGACTAATTAAAACAAGTTACTAGTTGGTAGGACAAGATTTGAGGTACCTTAATGGCAAATAAATGAGCTTCTCAACCTCAAGTATTTACAACTAAAGACAATGATTAAAGCAAGGCAAACACATTTATCAACCAAGTTTCTTTCTAGAGAAGGAGAAAAGAAAGATAGAGACATCCCTTAAGAGATAAAATGTAGTAAAGTGGAACTTATATATAAGATAAAGACTTGACTATGTACTTGTGGCAAGTTATATATTACTTTGACAACAAAACTTTGATATTTCTCTTCTTTGAAAATTTGTCCACATAGGATTCTTAGAATTCTAAAGAAACATAGGTAAAGGATCATGGCTTCCTAGTTTTCCTACACACAATTTTTTATCTATGTTATATATATTGATACAAACACACACACACACACATCTTGCAATTAAGTTTAATTCTTATGAATTAAGTTTCTAGGTCTACCAAATGAAAACTTTTCAGCTTCAAGGAAGATGAGAATGGTATGAACTTTGAATAGTTTTGCATGGCTAGCCAAAGAATTGGAGAAATTGGTTTGTCTGAATCAGAACCTTCAAGTCAACATGTTCCTTATGGAGTTCTTCATGGAATTACTACCTCAACATCAAGCTTAATGTATATTTTTCAATAATTTCTCCACCTTAGTTCTTTTAAAACTTATCAAAAATTTCTTTTTTTTTTGTCACTTATAAAAAATTTCTATCATACATAATATACATATGATTTTTCTTTATTATCTCTATTTATAGATTTGGTTTAATTTATTTCCATTTCCTATAGTTGCATATAAGTGACTTTTGTTTTAATTATTTTTGTTGTTATTTTAGGAATCAAGGGTCATCTTTTGATTTTGGAGAGCTTGAAGAAGCAATTGTTCTACAAGGAATTAAGATTAGAAATGATGAAGGAAAAGCATGTATGATTTTTCCTTTTCCATGGTTTACTTACTCTTTCTTTATGTTACATAAGCAAAACCAACTCTTTCCAAAAATCATAGAGAAGATAAAAGTGTGTTGGAGGAAGGAAAGTGTTGAGTAGGAAGAGTTACCATTTTGAGTTACCATAATGATTATTACTCCAAAAGGAGAATTAGATTCATCCAACTTTTGATATAATTGAAAATCCTATATAGTGTTCTATTATTAATTTGGTTATGTTATGATTATGAGATTTTTCCTTTTGTGATTTTTCTTGCAACAGCTTTATTCACAAGCAAGCCAGCAGCTACGCTTGAAATGTTCCCTTCATGGCCAATTAGATTTCAACAAACACCAAGACTTGTAGCTTCTCTCACTTCTCCATCTTTGACCAATCCATATGTAAAGATTATTTAAAACTATAACAACTTATACCACTTCTACTCTAATCAATAAAATCACTATTTTTTTTAATGATTATACGTGTTTTAGATTCAGTAAGACAAAATCACAATAAATAATTACTGTATTTTTTTTTTAAAAAAATACATTTTGGTTACTGGTATGAATTTGTGATGAGAATGACATAATCACCGAATTTTAGTTTGAAACTACACTTTAAAACTTCAATAAAATTATAGTTTTGTCGTAATTTTGTCAAACTCATAGTCTTATTATAATTTTGTCAAATTTATCATACATTCAAACACACATCAAAGATTAAAAAAATTACATTTTTATCCGTATGATCACAAACACAAATATATCTTCATTTTCAAAAAGTAATATTTTTTCTATTACCCTTTTGCAAGAAGAAGGTAAAAAAGTTGAAATTTTGGTCTTGGACATGAAAATGATGAAGTTTGTTTTTGTTGTTGTGGATTTTAAAACATAGGGAGGATCAAAATCAGGAGGGGAAAGCACTGATTCAGGATCAACAGAGTTACAGTTTGATACAGATTCTCCAATAAGTGTAAAAGCATCTTCTTCAGATCATCAAAACCATGCTTTTGATCAGATTCAACAACAGGAGACAGCAACTAATGATGTCTTAAGAACAGAAACATCACAGAATCAATCAACAGCTAAAAAATCTCAGGAAAAGGTTGTTAATTTAATTCAATAACTATTATTTGTTTTCACTGTTTGTGTTAATCTCTCTCTCTCTCTCTTTCTCTCTATTAATGTTCCCTAAACTCAGGCAACAAAATTTGGTCTCTTAAATGCAATGAATACTGTTTTTGTCTTTCTCTAGTTAATTCTCTCTGCACAAAAGAACAACACAGATCCCAACAACTCACAGAAAATCAAGATTATACAGAGTTTTCCTGATGAATCTCTGACATGAAATATGGAGAGAGAGAGAGATGAAAATGAAAAAACAAAAAAAAAGGAGAATCTTTTAAGTCCTTATCAATGTTACACTTTTTTTTAACAGTTGCCAACACAACACCTACTACTTTACTTGTGTTTTCTTCATTACAAGTTAAATTTTGTAGTTATTAGAAATCTAAACTTGAATATACAGCAAATTAAATAATTAATGGCAGACAAAGATACTTTTTATTTACTTACTACTATTCATGTCATATATTACATGCTTCCTAAAAATTCATTTATAATCTTATATCTAGTATAATTTTTGTTTGTGAAGAAATTTAAATTTATTGGTTGAACTTGAGTAAAAGTAATGGTAAGAAAATTAACCTGTCTTGTTGTGTTCCCCTATCAAACTATCCAAATTTATTTTATTTTTATTTTTATTGCAGAAGAAAGGAGCTAGTTCCACATCAGAAAAGACACTTGATCCAAAGGTTTTAAATATCATACACATTTTTTATTTATAACATAATATATATGTTTTTAATTCTAGTGATGATTTTATTGTTTGGTTTTGTCTATAGACACTGAGACGTTTGGCACAAAACAGAGAAGCTGCAAAAAAAAGTCGTTTAAGGAAAAAGGTGCGTCCCATTACACATTTTTGTTGTTTGCAGTTCATCAGTTGAACTAAATTTTATGAATTCAAAAATAAAATTTAAATGTTTTGTTAAATTCAAATTTTGTTTTCTCTCTTTGAAGTTAATGGTATGCAATATTAGATGTTATGATAAACTTTGTATATAATATGGTAAAAAGAAAAGAATATAATTATGCATGGTCTGTGTAAATGTGTTGGTGCATTTTATCTTAATTGAGTTAATTATTGAAACAGGCTTATGTACAACAGTTAGAGTCAAGTAGATTAAGGCTAGCCAATCTGGAGCAAGACCTTCAAAGAGCACGTTCTCAAGTACACTCTTCTCTCTCTACACATGTAGTATTATATGTCACCCAAAAATATTAAATTTTTAAATTTAACATAAAGTTTTTATCTAGTGTACTTCTATAGCTGTAAATATCGAATACTATGAAAATTGAGTCGTACATGTTACATGTATCATATATGTTTTTGATACTGATACTTCACATATATTTATTTATATGTATCTTATAAGTATTAAAATTATTATTTTTATTTTTTTAAATAATTTATTTGATCTTTTTGAGATATTTTACGAATATGTATTCTATAAAAATTTAAAAAATAAAGGTGATATATTTTTTTGAATATGATAGAGATATACATGATGTACTTTAAGATATTGTTACTAGTACTATTCTTAAATTGAAAAAATTACATAATATATATTTATAGTGATGATTATTAATTTGTGGTGTTTAATTAATTTTGTAATAGGGACTGTTCATGGGTTGTGGTGGTGCTGGTGGCAATACAAGCCCTGGTAAGCACTGCATTTTTTTTTAGAAATTTTGTTTTCATTTTCTAATGAAGTTGGTTATGCCATTTTATTTCTGGCCTATATATGCTCCAATAACAACATATATCATTGTTTGTGTAATATAATTTTACATCATTATTACAATTTTAAATAGAAATTATAAAATGATGATTAGAAAAAAATAATGAAAAAATTGTTAAAATACATCAAATGATAAATAAGACTTATATAATCAATAAATAACAACTAATTACTATGACTAACTAGGAATTATATATTACACACATATAACTAATTAACTAAATATTATGTCTAATAGGTGCGTATTATTGTAATGTTGTAGGAGCTGCAATATTTGACATGGAGTATGCAAGATGGCTGGAAGAAGATCAAAGACACTTGGTGGAGCTTCGAAACGGCTTACAGGCGGCGTTGACGGATAATGAATTGAGAGTGATCGTCGACGGATATTTGTATCATTACGACGAGCTTTTCCAATTGAAAGGGGTGGCTGTTAATTCAGATGTATTTCACCTCATTAATGGCATTTGGACTTCTCCAGCTGAGAGACCCTTCCTTTGGATAGGAGGTTTCAGACCCTCAGACCTCATCACTGTATGTTTTAACCTTATTCACATATTTTTTCGTATAATTATACATCGCCCTTAATTAAAAATGTGTTTATTTCAGTTGAATATATGGTTAGTTTAAATCATATTAAAAATTGCTTAAACAATATAGTATGTTAGATTAAGTACATATTTTTTATCTCGATTTGAATTAACCATTTATTCAACTGAATTAATTATATAAAATGTCACACGAGTGTAGAAAATAAACACACAAAATTTATGATAAATGCTAGAGACATAATTTAGTTTTCAATATTTTTTTCTCTAATTTTGGTGGTTTTTAAATTTTTTTCTAGATGTTATATATTAAATGAACTTATAATGTATGATAATTTTGGTTAGATGTTGATGCAACAATTGGAACCCCTAGCAGAGCAACAAATGGTAGGGATGTGTGAGCTAAGACACTCATCACATCAAGCTGAAGATGCTCTCACTCAAGGCCATGAACAACTCCAACACTCTATAGTTGACACCATCGCCGGAGGGCCCGTCGTCGATGGTGTGCAACAGATGGTCGCCGCCATGACCAAGATTTCTAGCCTTGAAGGATTTGTCCGTCAGGTAAACAATGTACATATAGTTATTTGATTCTACTTTATTGAATATTCATCTATATCATTATTAAAATAAAAATATAAAGAATGTGTCTTTATAATGTGGTCTAGATACAAAAAGATAAACTACCAAAAAAGACTAACTAACTAAGCCTAAGCCCAAAAATGGGGCTGTTTAATATGGTTAAAAAAATTAACATATATTTTAGATAAAGTAACACAAAAATGGGACATTTCTTTTTTAAGCAAAATCCTATCTTGATGTTAAAATAATACTTTTCTAGAGGGCCAATTTGGTGTCGATTGAGATGTGAAGTCTCATTGATGAACTTTCAAAATTATAAATTTTAGTTCAATTTCTGTTTGACTATGGGCAGAGAGTCTCTTCATACGTTTATGTTAAATTCATTCACACATTATGCAAATGTCTTTTTTCAAAGAAAGTTTGATTTACATATAAGATTTATTTTAATCACTTTAAGGATCCTCTCACATTAATTGACATTAGAAATTATTTATTATAATTTAATAGTATAAATATTACATAATCTTTTAATCTTAACTCAACAAATAAATGATAATAATAAATGATAATATTGTTAGAGTGAATTAATTATAGTAGAATTAAAATAATAATAATAATAATAATAATAATACTAAAAGTTCATATATAGGCAAGTGTAAGTATGTGTGATAATTAGTAACAGGTGAAATGTTAGTTTGTAGTCCAAAATCTATTTCATTTGCTCACTCTTCGATCCGCCGCTATATGCATGTTTTGCGCCGCAATTCTTCTATCTTGTCTTTTTACTTTTTACACCTCCTTATTACTTCAATTTATATAATAAATAAATAAAAAGTCAAAGCTTGTATAGAATATTATGAGAAGTTATATTTGAACACCATGGTTTATTAATTGGTAGACTGGATCTGTCTATATTGCAATTTGCATCAAGCTATATATGATCAAGTCCTTTCAATATGATTAAATTAAGAATTTCCTTTAAATAATTTATTTGACTTTATATGTACCTACTACTTGTTTGACACGTACTTCGTTGTAAGTATATACACACACATCAATAATTATTATCATGTTAATTTTTGTATTATTGCTTGTTAATATCTTGCTACTAAGGGGCATGAATGGTAATCAAAACATTGAGTGTCAAACATTTGATGTAAATTTTCAATCTCAAAATGTTTCAATCAAAAGTTGGTTTAAGACAGTGATGGCTCCATCCATCGATATGTTTAAGCATAAATCATAGGCAGACTTATAATCATGGATCAATATTTTAATTAAAAACCAAATTGTCAAGTGATTTCTCATTAATTAAATTAAATTACATTACTATAAAACAAAAAAATTAAATTAAATTACATTACTATAAAACAAAAAATTAAATTAAATTATATCATATCATACCCTATATTATTTAAGTGTATTCGAATAGTCAAAAACATGTAAGACAAAACTCATGAGTTCCTAGCTAGAGATGCCATTCATAGGGTAGTTGGGGTTCAATGATTCCACTATTTATATTAAACTTCAAATTATTATTTATTTTATTTTATTTTATTTTGATAAGCAAACTTCAAATTACTTGATTATTGTTTTGGTAACTTAATTGGCTTGTTGCTTAAGTATTATACTTATATTATATAATTTCTCACACAATGATATATTTATAATTTGATATTGTTTTATAAATTGAAGGGTGATAATTTAAGACAACAAAGCCTTCACCAACTATGTCGAATATTAACTGTACGTCAAGCAGCAAGATGTTTTCTTATTATTGGAGAATATTATGGTCGTCTTCGAGCCCTAAGTTCACTTTGGACTTCAAGACCACGAGAGTAAGTGCCACCATCAACATCATATTGTTTTATTTATTTATTTATATAACATATTGATTATATATATATACTTATCTAAGAATATTATTAATTTTTTTTTATTTTGTTAATGAATTACTAATAGTTATATTATTAAAAGTATTTTTTTTATCGTAATTAAGTTAAAAATTACATATAAGCTAATTTATAAATCAACTTATATTTTTTCTTACAAAATATATCACAATTAAACTTAATTTTTTTATCATGTATACATCGTTTTAGTTCTCTCTCTTATTAATGAATTAGGTGAAAATAAGACTTTTAATTTGCAAATTAAAAGTCAATAACTAGTTATAATTTTTTAAAATATAAAAATAAAAACAACTTTCTTTCTTTGTTTTTTAAAAAATTAACTTAAAAACAAGGAGATATTTAATAAAAAAATATAAAATATAAAAATAAAAATAAAAACATATAAAGATTTCAAGATGGATGGTCTTGGTTTTCTTTTGAAATGTGCTTCAAGTTTCAACAACAAAGCTTATGTGCACTCCATCCATCACAAATAAACAAAATTAGAACAAATACATCCATTATTTTACTTCATTTTTGTTTTATTTTGGAATGGAGTATTGTATATATCTAAATGAAAACTTACATAATATATATTTGTTCCATTGAAAACATTAAAAAGGTGAGAATTATTTTATTTTGTACTTGAATAGGACTTTGATCAGCGATGACAACTCATGCCAAGCAACTACGGAATTGCAAATGGTTCAACCTTCTCATAGTCATTTCTCAAGTTTCTGATATATACTATTTAATATATGTAATTGATACTAATACTAATTATTAGTTAATTAGTCTTAAAGGTACTTTTGCAAGTGGATATATCTTAAGGCTGCTTTAGATCATGGAAAGGGTGTGTCTCAGCTTCATCAAGAATATATATTTATTTATTTTCTTGTCATTTTTATGAAAAAAAAATATATATTCTACCTCCTTTATGGTTGAAAAGTATCTCATAATTTTTATTTCAAAATCAAAAGTATAAGATTTTATTTAAATAAACCACATATATCCAAGCACAAAAGAATGCAAGAAAGAGACAACATATAAAGGAAATAAAATCAAATACAATCATAACCAACATATAACCATCAACCAATACAAATTGAACTCGAAGCCACCCTATAAGCAAAGGAATAGGCCAAGTTGATATACGTCTATATGTTACATATTATAAAAACAAGTGATTCTATTACTTAATAATTTAGATATCATAAACAAAAGTATAAGTTGGTTTTTTGTCTTTTGTAATAAAAATAACTTTATTTAAAAAAATCGATTATAAAAAATGATATTTTTTATAAACTAAACTTTAAACCTTAACTTCATGTATTGATTTCTCTCCTTGTGAATTACATTTCATGTATTGATGTCTCTCTTCTTTTAGTTGAATAAAGCAATATCCTAAACTTTGATTGTTTTCGTCGAAAGGATGTGAGTAATTTAAATAATTTTCAAATGTTGATTTACTTTAGAGATCAATAAGTATTAGGAGTATATCTAATTAGTTATAGTGTCAAGTGGATAAGGGTGTATAAAATCTAGTTCATCCCGTGAATCCAAACCTGACCTGATCCATAAGTAACGAATTGGATCCGACTCAATCTAAAAATAATAAGGACAAAAAAAACGATATAATAAAGGTAAGGTAAAAAAAGACTAGTTTAGGACATCTTCTAAGTATGGTTTATAATAATAATAATAATAATAATAATAATAATAATAATAATAATAATAATAATAATAATTATTATTATTATTATTATTATTATTATTATTATTATTATTATTATTATTATACCGTATATAGTTTGCTATGAGTTATTTTAAATTAGTTTTTTTTCTAAAAAAAAGGTTAAGTATTATTAGTTGGCGATTCGTCTTAGGACCAATTTAATCTCGTCTTATCTTTGTTGAACCCGCAACTGATCGGAGTTTGGTCGGGTTATGAGATAGGTTATGACTTAAAAATTGATCCGATAAAATATTATTATCAGATAAAGACATCACAATTATAAATAAAAATATATCTATATTTGTTAGACTCAAATATAAAATAAAAAAGTCAAGTAATATACGGATAATTTGTTATTCCAAAAATACCTTTAAAGTAATTTGATAATACATTATAATTGAGGGTAAGTAACTAAAATAGTTAAATGTGTTGATGTATATCTTATCTATGTCCACATATACGGCACCAAATCCGTACATGCTTTCGCTATTATGTTCTCAGCTGTGTCTCTTGTTTTCTACTTTTCGAGTATGAAATAAAATTAGGTGGTAGAAAATAAATGCTATCCCTATTCTTCGTGCATGTTTCACATGCATATGCCCTTTTAATCCTCCATGTGACTGGTAAAGTTTTAAAAGGACCCCTATATATAGTACATTAATTACATTGCGTTAATAGTACTTCAAAAGCATAGGCACATGCATAAGAATTTGATGAAACTTATTTGCATTTTAATTTGCGTTGGAAGTTGTGCGTGTGATGTTAATTAATATTATTTATTAAATTTAATTGTAGTTTTAGTCTTATGTTAATCAATTCAACTATTATAAGTTTTATTTTTAATTAATACATTTCAACTATTATAACACTTTGGAAAATACATTTATATTTTTTATAAAATAAAAAATTAAATGTATATTTACCTAATTTTTTAATAAATATAAAATTATTTATTTATATTTATATTTAAAATTGAAATATAAAATATGTAACCCTTATCTAATTAGTCAAGGATAGACCAACTACTAAGGTTGTGGGGAATTTCCCCCACTAAAATTTCAGTTTTATAATGATAAAAGATGTATATAATTGAAAGTGAGAATAATATTTTTTTTAAAATGAAAATTAGTAGAGAATAATTATGATGTACTATAATTATGCTTTCAAAAATTATCTTCATATTTCCTTTAAAAAAGTATATATCATCTTTAGAGGTCTAATTCAATGGTTAGATTGAAACGTCGTAGGATA
>JBBPBR010000003.1:58368828-58391636 GCA_037974775.1 Cicer pinnatifidum
TAATAGTGATAAAAAAATATTTTATTTAACTTACAAATGTCATGTAAGTATCATTTCATTAATGAGATTACCATATTATCAAAAATGGTGGGAATCAAAATAATTCTAAGCATTAGTTAATTGGAGGACTAAAAAACTAATTTTAAAAATAAGAAGATTAAAAGTTGATTTGGAACAAAATAAAAAGATTAAAAATATATTTAATTCAAGAATAATTTTATAAATCACATATTATAATTATCTTTAAATCCTAATTCAAATAATAAATATATACATCGATAGATTGTACGTCTTGTCAAATTCATAGTCTCATATATGTTACAAATAGAGGCTTCTAATATAACTATAGTGCGTCTAATGGTAATCTTATATAGAGTCACATGCTATAACAGATATCATTTCATTTTTGCTATAACTAATTTGCAATAATAGTAATTGTTTTTAATAACATTAAAAAAATAGATTAACGTGCTATACAATAAATTAACTTCAAAGGATTCACCTTTAATTTGAGTCCAAGAAAAAAGGATTCACCTTTAATTAAACCACTTTCTAAAAGGATCATATTATAAGCACCCCACATTTAGCGGCCACAATCAGATAGTGCAACCTCCAATTTGATGCCTAATATTTTATGTGAAATGATGGATCTATATGTTGACAACATACATTTATTGGTTATATGTTTTTTCTTTGGTACACATTGTTTATTTAGTTTGGCCTTGTTGATTTGTATACTACTTTTATTTTTGATGAATCAATTATTAGCAACAGGGAATATATAAATTAATTATTTGGAAGGATGGCAATATGGGTCAATCAATAGGTCATTATCGCGTGCTTCATATATTAACCGTCCAATCTTCATATTATAGACTTTATTTGTAGTGTACAACTTGTTCAATTAGATTAGGTATCAATTTATTGCAATGTAATGCATATTTTGTCATTACTTGCATTGTATTTGATTGAGATAATTAAATTCAATTTATAGTGTATTTGGTTGGAAATAGATGAAAGAGGAGAAAAGAAATATTTTAGATAAAATGTATTTGATTTATTTTTAAGATGAAAGTGTGGGGATGGACATAAGTGTTCACTATAATTAAAAAATTATTTAAAATTTATTGTCTTCTCTTGAATAAAATATAAAACTATTAAAAATATTTATCACATATCCTCTCTTCCGTTGAACTAAACATATCTCTAAAATAAACATATTATTTTAAGAGGATTAAATATTTAAAATATTTCAATTGCAACTTGAAAAAGAATGGAAAATTTGCAGAAAAAAATATATTCCCAGTCTAAGAAACTTGTAATTTGATTTGTTAGCTCTTTCAATATTTTATCAAGGTTTCAACTAGTGTAAATACTGAAAGTGACTAGTGACTATTTACTTCACTACATCATGTAGTATTCTAAATGTCTCGGTCAACCCATGTATAGTGTTTTTTTGTTAGCTATCATATTTTCAAGAGAAATATGGATATGAGAATATAGAGTTCAACTAAAAAATAGGTAGAATTTGATTAATGATTGTTTGTTAGAATTTGAATTCATTTTTTTAAATGATTAATCTTTAATTGAAATTCATTAACTATTTTATTTCAACCACTTAGTTCAACCCATGTATTAGTTAATAAATCATTAACAAAACAAAAGCAAAAATTGACCTAATATATCACCATTTTGTCGTGAGGAGCTTGAACTTTCCCCGCTAATGTATTTTATACGAAATACTCCAATTCCAAATTTAACCTTTCGTGGTTGTGCAATCATTTTACTAGTATATGTTTATGAAAAGAATATATGCATAAATCTTAAATGAACAATGTTAAATTCAATCCCTCTAACACACTCCTTTAAATGCACTCATCTATTAAGTCAGCCATCGAGAAACTCTACTATTCCACCTAAACAGAGTAAATTGTTCTGTTGCTGTATTTGAATAATAAAAAATGAGCCAACAATTAGTAAAGTCGTGTCACATCAACCAGGGTTTAGAAACTAAATATTAACTACCTGCACTTTAGCCCCCCATTGATTCAAGAATATTTATCCTTTTATATTAAATGCTTGGTGAAATAAATCAGTCTACTAATCTTATTTGAATATTTGCCCAAAATGATAATAAATGGGATAAATACCACAAAACTCAGATAATTAAAAACTCAGTTGGAGTAGTCATTTTCCAATTATTCGAGAGAAAATGATCATCAGCATTGTGCATGTTTTGTTTGACAATGATATTACATTTGAATCCATTCACTTTAAAGTGAACAATTATTAAAGTGAGTAAATACTAAATATCAACTAATATATTAAGATATTGCATCTACGTATATAATTAATCATAGATGTGATGGAATATAACTATTCTCACTTTATAGGAGACCAAATTCTCTATATTTTGCATTACATTGCATGGGAACTGAAGTGACAACATGGGAAAAGAAGCCATCCTTTAGGCACCTTTTGACTAAATGAATGACAGAGCTTCAATCTCAAGATTATGAAGTTACATTTCCCATAAAATTCCATTTGGAAAGGCAGGACTTCAGCACAGTAAAACCAATTAAATTCAAAAAATGGTGAAATCTAGTATCTTAGAGATGATAAGAAAGGGGTTTGGAAGCAATGTCATGAAACCCATGACTGCAGCACAGCAATATCGTTTGAACTATTTCCTATATACAACTTTCTACAAAAAGATCGATTTGGTTTACCTTACAATTGGATCAAAATTCTGATCCCAACCACCAAAAGTTCTCCCTCCCAAGAAACCCAGGTTACATCGATCTTGATGCCCACAATGTTCACCGAATTGATGCAAATTCTCCTTTGGATACAAGATGTTTCCTTCACATAAGCATATTCAAATCTGATAGGTCGTCCATTGGAATTTCAAGGCCTACACAATCATGGTCTTGCAAACCCTCGTCATCAAAGTTCAACCATGAACCAAGATCTTGCGGCCCGTCAAGTTCGCCAGATACACCAAATTCTTCTATTGAACTTAAATCAGGTAGTGGCAAATTCCCCAGGTCAGAGGATTCCATTGCTTGAGAAGTGTCCTGGTTACCAGATAACGCTGCCCCATCCTTGCTGCCAGTGTTGCTTGCATTTGCCACAGATAGACTAGAATCATAAATCGGTAAACAAGCAGATTCCTTTGCTTCCATGAACCTATCATCATGTCTACCAGCAGTATTCTTTCGCTTAGGTTTAGCTTTTGGCTTGTCCTCGTTTCTGCTATTGTCCAATGACGGGCAACCTGCTCTGGAAATAGAATTTTGTCTGGTCTGATCCCGGATCTGATTTCTATCCCTCTCACTTCTCTTTCCCTTCACTCCACCATGAACAGCACCATCAGGAATTGATGTTCTTGAAGAACCATTGACATCGCCATTGATCAGCATTTCCCTCCTCTTCTCCTTGATAATCGCAGACCCATTCTTGGATGACACTTGTTCTGATGAGTGGATTGATCCTTGAAAAGAATCAACCAGTCCCCTGTCTGCATAATCCCTCTGACCATCATATTTCTCAGAAGCACTAGAAACTGCACCTGTAGCAGTAGACACACAATAAAAGTTAAAATGTAAATAAAAAAATAATCAGCCAACACCCAAAAATATCTTAAACATTAGGGCAAAGATAGAGCCAATAAAACAGGACTTGCATATTGAAGGAAGACAGTCTGATTACATGGCAAAGATTTCTAAGACCTAATATATCGACAGGGTAAACAACACATCCACCGACATTGTTACAAAAGCAAGCAAAAGAAAATTGAAATACCTAATTTTCTGGTTTCCATTTGATGCAAAGCTTTGTTGCATGTATTACTGGCTGTGCCAGAGACAATGCAACCTGCAGGTTGTGCACCAAACATAATATTTTGCAGAGTAGGTTCACTAAAGCAGCTAACCCCAGCTTCTTCATATCTTCTACATCTTCCAAGAGTGCGTTTAAGAAAAGCCAGCGCAACTTGCTGTGAAACGTTCTGAATGGCACTTTTTGAATTTCTGCTTCCACGACATCCCTGCCAAATTTTGAGTAGAAAACCCATGGTTACAACTTATGAAATGCCTAATCACTCTTCATTAGCGACAACAACCAAAGCCTACTCCCACTAATCACACACAAGATAGTGAATATGGTCGAATAAGGATTACTAATAAGGCAGCAAAGAAATAGGAAAGGACGAGATGGTGGTATGTGAAGAGTTTCTAAACTAACCTTGAAAAGAACAAAAAAAAATTGATTCCTTCAAATTTTTAAGTTATTTCCAAACCTATGGCCTACTGACATGTATGATTCAGACCAAAAAAAGTAACCAACAACACATGCTGAAGAAGGAAAGATCAAAAGTAACCAATGAACAATTATCTGACACATTTTACTTAAATTTTAGTACAAAAAAAGAGACAGACAGCAAACACGATTAAAATTGCAATCTCTCTAAATCCTATATAAATTGCAAATAAGAGGCATCTGATAATGAACCTGTTTTTTAAGAGAAAACCACTTTTATTTTGACAATAAAGCACTTTTAAAAGCCAACTTTTCAAGACATTTTGTCCAATTTTGAAAATCATCACTTTAAAAAAACGAATTTCTAATTATTTTGAGAAGCTACATTGAGTAGCATCTGAAAAAACACAACTATAACTGTAACTAAATAAGTGCAATTAATTTCTGAATATTTTGACAAACTACTTTGAGTAACTTCATAAGTATCTTTTAAAATTAGAAGTTTCTTTTTTACACAACTTCAGAATCACTTATTTCGAAAGCTTAAACAAATGAACCCAATAGCAATTCAACACTAATTATTCTCCTTTTAATTTATTAGTTGACTGCTTACAAAAGAAGCACATATATGACTAAGCCAGTAGGCACTACGTCGCTACACTGAAATTAGCACAACAAAGATCCTCTTTAAGCATTAAAAAGCCAACCCTAGCACCATAATCTCTGTGGTAAAGAAATGGTAAGGGAATTTGTAGATCTCAACAAAATATACAATATAGAGTTGGTAAAGGTGAGAGGGTCTGGCACACCGTTTAGAATTGTTTTCGTGTGACTAAAAGGTCACAAATTCAAGTTGTGAAATTCAACTCTAGCAAATGCAAGTAAGTTAAGGCTGTTTACAACAGACCTACAATGGATCTGATGCTTCCGTAGACCCTGCTATTACAAGAGTTTTATAGCACCAGGTTGCCCTTTTTAAAAATGCTGATAAAGAAAAGCTTCTTACCAATCTCTTTCTGTATGCCATTTCAGTAAGTTGATCAAATGCAGCTTGCTCAATCTTCCTGCAAAGTAAGCAAATTAACCTTAACAATAATCCATAATATCTTGAGCAATCAGCACAAACTCAAGAACTGGAAAGTCATGACTCATGAATGCATGCCAGAAAAGGAACAAATTAGGATATGATATATAACATAAAATAAATAAAAGATCACAGAGGAATCAGTTGTGAAACATGCAAAGCATAATAAGAACATACTGCCTTTCCATGCCGCTCCCTTTAAGAATAGCTCTATCAATTTTGCCCAAATTGTACTTCTTCCTTCCATTCTATTAGCCAATCAAAATAAGGGATAATGATATAAGAATGGACAAAATTGGAGGCAAACTAGATAAATGTGGTTTATTTATCAAGGTCAATTCTTGCAATGCAAACCTGTTCATATAGTGCTTTCTCAAGTTTCACAATGTCTTGATTTATAGCTTCATCTTCCTCAGCTAAATCAGGCTGCACCAAGCAAAGCAAGTATAAGGAGTATAGTCACTAATTCAGTAAGTTTCAAGTAACTATGACATTTGCAATTCCATATATGACATAAAACCCTACCAATATTTCTGGATATAAACCAATGCTCTGCAACTCAAGCAGCAGCCTTTCATCCAGAGACATCAGCTGATACTCGCCGTCAGGAGAAGGAAAGCTAGGATTACTTAATTCAGGCTGCAGTTGATCAAGATCATTTGAACATATTTCGCCGGTATGAGTGATATCAGAAAGGGAAAATTCTTCATCTCCCTGCCAAACACCAGTGCTTTGTAAAGAACTGGATGTGTTTGGGTACCTAAATGTGTTGGATGTGGTACTCTTATCACAAGATAGTCGGTCAATTATGCAATTTTTCTGAATTTGGAAATCCACGTTTGATTCAACTTCAGATTCAATTCTATCCCGGTCTTTGGGTTCAAAATCAACTTGATTACAAGATCCACAGTGAGAATCATCACTAGCACACTGTCGAGATATATTCTTTGCTTCGCTTTGGAGGTATGATTCTTCATTTTCATCTTCTTCAATTAGAGCACAAAGAAGTCTTTGGAATAATGGAGCAACCTTGTCTACTCTTTCCATGTCATTCCTCCCACCTACACAATCAAACTTGGTTGATTCTTCATCAAAGTTGCTTCTCCTTCTATCCTCTGAACCTTGAGTGGTTTTGTTATTTATAACAACACCCTGAGAAAATGAGAATTTCCTAGTCATTGATATTTCTCATATTTAAGTTGTAGGATAACTCGTTTATATTTCAGACAAGGGAATTTGATGGCAACTGTGAAGATCTAATTATTAAAACTGTGGAGATCTTATCAAAAGGTTTCATTATTAATAAGCAAGATGAAAGATATAGACTAATTTATGCAAAACGCTGAAAACTTACCAACATATCATGATCAATCGCAAACATATTAGATAAACTTTTTTCCAATTCGTCGGCAATATTGAGCTGATACAGCAACAAAAACAAAAAACCAGTACATCAGAAACTATACAACATATTGAGAATCAAACAGTAACTTCACATTTCCAGAAAAGCATGGCATGTTCAAGACCCAGTTGCCACCTGCTGCTTCACGAAAGATGCATCGTCCAAGCCGATGGAAGCAAAAATATACTCCACTTTTTTCCAGAATGGACCCGAAGCAAGATCTACATAATAAAAGGTAGCAAACTAGTCAGACGTAAACTGAATACAAAAAGGAGAAGTATAATGGAGATGTACAAGAAATTTTGAAACAAGGTAGAGTGGCTCAAGTACATACTGCTTGCATTAAGAGCAGCATTAGCAGCCTTAAACAATTCTTCGCGATCATCATCAGATTCACCTAGACAGCCACATTTCAATATGCAGTGTGTGAAAACATGATTAAAAGGAAATATAGGCTATATATTAATTATGAAAAAATATATATACCAGAAATGAGAAGAAAATAAAACAATTTACTGAAACAGCATGGGTTATATTATATCATACATGTATTATTACATAGAATTATAAAAATATAACTATTGAAAAATATATGATATGCTAGCCACTAAGTGACTCATAGTGTTATGACACGATAACTTGTGAAAATATATTACATTACAGCTGGAAAAAAACCTAACACACTAATATGACTACCATGTATATGTGATGTGAAGGAATTTAGCAGCCTGTGCCATAAAACTAAAATTCCTAAACAAATGAGGCATAGTTTTGAAAACTCAACACTACCTCCAAAATCAGATGAACCAATGTTCAGTTGCTTCCCTACACGAGTCAAAACCTTGCGTTCTTTCTGCTTTTTTGAAGGAGGGCGCCCATATTTGCTGCATTAATAACCAGGTATGATGATAGTTTAGGAAAATGGAAGGAGAAATAAAATATATCTACAAATAAAATCAACATACGCTTTATTCTTATCATTAAGCCGTGTGTCCTGTACTGGCTTTAGTATAGGTGGATTCGCAGACTTTTCTCTCCGTGATGGAAGACCTGGCCTTATTGACGATAAATTCCTTCCAGTTCTTCCTTGTCTCTGCACACTATCTCCTGATTCATCTGTTGGTATTTTATTCTTCCTGATTGGTACTCCATCCTTAGCTGCAACCATAGCAAACTCACTGCCATTTACTCCTTTCTCTTTTATTTTATATTCCCCCGCTCCAGATTCTTCACCTTCAGATAATCCAAAGGGAGATGAGATATCATCAGACGGTCTTTTATATTTTGGAGGGCTGTTGTCTGCACTGCTAGCAAGTTGAAATCCGTTGTTGCCAACAGATGAAGCTTTAACATTGAAATCAGAAGTTAGACAGCCTTCAGATGAAACTTGAACTTCAAGATTGCGTGAGGCAGGAGGAACTACTTTCACTCTTCGTGAGCGTGAATTTTTAGGTGGCCTCTGACCAACCCACTGGGTCATTGGATGTATAGAAGACCCTATAGATATTGAAAGCTTTTAATTATTTGCCAAACTAATCACCAAGACTTTAGAATTTGAAAGCTGTAACCAACCTGGAAAACCTCCAGAGGGAGGTTGAGTGTTAGACAACTCTAGCGCACTAACTGAACCCGTTCTTGGTGCCCGAGATACCTTGTTTTTAATCGGGGTGCTAGGGCTGATTGCTGGGTCCTCTTGAGTGTTTACTCTAATTATAGAAACAGTGACTGACAATTAATAGTATATTTAATAATCATCAATACATATCAATGTAAATAGGACCAGTCTAAAACTGTATTGGGTTAATCTCACTATAGAACCTCACAAAATTGACTAGTAAAAAAACTAGTTTGTCGAAATAAATGACAAGATATGTTCAAACCTGTTGTTTCCTTTTGCTACAACTCTCTGATCAGATATGTGGTCCCTGTGAAGAGAAACACCTTGCTCACCAGTAAGCATCAAACGCGTATTATTAGAATCTGAAGAGCCCTCAGACTTGTTGATTCCACTAGATCCAGGAAGTGACTTCAATCTGCACCACAAAAAGCTTATTAACGAAAGAGATTTAATTTTGCTTTTCTGTTCTTCAATAGTCAAATATGTCAGACCATCTGACAATGATGTGACTACCTAATATTTAAAAAGCTACTGAACGAGGTTAAGTAAAGAACAATACATTCAAAAGGGGAAAATAAATCACTAAAGGAACAGATTAACGGGAGAAAAAGAAACACGATACATAATGCAGAAGAACTTTTGTAAGCTTATCTATCCTGATTAAAATAGGTTAGTTAATTGCACAATATAAGCAAACAATATACATCTAATTCAAGCCCAAAAGAATGAAATTTTCCAGCTGAGTATACCAGTGAAGCAAATTCAGCATCACTAATCTTGATTAATTACTTGAAAATTTGCAATACACAGGAGGGGCATACAATCATTTGTATGACATTATCTACGACTATCAAGCTCTCTATTAAAAATCTTCCTGCAATCCATTTCTATAATTATTTCACTCCAGAACACAAATAGAAAGCAACACACTTAGTGTGTGTTTGGAACCATGTTTCAACAACCAAACTCAGGTCCCAAAGCAGATTTCACCGTGAATTTGGGAAGCTGCTAATTGGAGTGAGTAGCCCAAACGTGGGTTCCTACCGCAGAACTCATTTTTTCCAAACATATGCTTAATCATCTAGATATTCAAGGTTTAAAGTGACTTTTTTTACCGTAAGTAATTAATTCAAAGTACAGCAAAGTTAAGATTTTAGAAGAAGTACTTCTTGAACCAACTCTGATTTTGCATAGAAACAGCGATTATCAGAAGTATCTAGGTTATATATCAAACAATATTTCACCTAAATCAAATTTTGAAATAGTAAGATCTACACATTCAGAGTATCGTCTAAATTACAAGTTGCAGGAAGTTAACTTTGAATAATCACCAAATAGGAAAAGAAAAAAATGCACAGAAAAAAAGATTGTGCATCAGATCCTTATCAAGACCCCCAAAATAAAAACTGATTTTTTCCAAATAAAACAAAAAAATGACCAAAGTCTGCACTTCTATTCAATTGAACAGTCAGTTAAGAGAATGCAAGTAGGAAGGTTATTTCCCACATTTAAACAAGAAAACAACAGTAATGCTTTGAAAAAGACGCAACAGCAACAGAAGAATACTGAATATACCAGATAAGTACATTGATAATATTAAAACTAACCCTGAAAGACTCCTCTTTTATTTGTTAAGTTAATATTCTTTGTCCAAATTATTTATTATATTAAAACATAATTCTCTAAAAAAATATATAATAACAATAATAGCACATATATCTATTTCTGAAATATAATATATACTTGAACAATAGTGACATATATTTATATATAGTATAACTTCAACATATAATATATTTTCTAAAGTACATTATGTTTAGTTCCTTTCTGGAAATATATTGAAAAGTATGTTGCAATGTTTGGTGTTTTATGTTTGGATTTTTTGAATTACAATAAAATGTGTATTATATTTTGTAAATGTTTTATATTTTATATACGTATCATATCCTATAGTATTTTTTAAAAGAGGATGTATTGCTGTATATCATATCCAATACTCCTATTGTGTACATGCATCATAGAACACCACTAGTATCAACATTGTGACACATATGTGTGTTTGGGATGCTAGCAAGGGATCATCCTAAAACATGGAGATGATGAAATTGTATTGACATATATAATCTTCAAAAAGTACTAAAATCCCTCCAACACAATCCATCTACAATTAACATTACACTTGAAAAGCATCTAACAATCTAAAAGAAAGACCCATAAAAACTACCTGAAACCCTGAGTATCATAAAATCGCATCTTCGAATCAGCATTTCCCTTTGGAAGACTAGCTCGTTTTACATCCCTTTCCCCAGTTATAACTCTGTTTCCTACTGTTCCAACAGACCTCTTCTTCTTTATTTTTTGATCTAATCCCTCGCCACCAGCAAGTAATCTGCAAGTTTTCTCTTCATTTCGATCAGAGCCCCCGCCAAGTGTCTGAATTAGATTTGCATCCTTCTCGGTGAGCATCTGTTGTCTTCCAATAGCAGCAGACCTACATTCTTCCTGAGAGCACAACAGATGAACAAAGTTACCATGATAGAATGAAAAATGGACATAAAGAGGTTACTATCAGAAAGTAATAAGTGGAAACTTTCGTGATTAAAGACTGTAGAGGAAAACATAGTATAGAAATTATGTCCGATTTTAACATATGGCTTTAGTGTTGGATATGCCTTACATGGCAAGTCAGATGATAAATGACTCATGATTTCATAATGAAATATTTAAATTAGGCTTAAAGCAACTTGAAATATTTCGTTTGAGATGAAGGGGCCTAAAAATTTAAATGTGTTGAACCACTATTCATACAATGCATTCCTGTTAGGCCCTTAATGAAGCTAAAACCCGTAATGTTATAAGGGCATTAATTTAACTATATTAACTATATACAGGAAAAAACTCTGCCATAAATCAATTTAATGTAAAATATCTTGGATAATGCAGACAAAGAATAAAACCGTAGTAACAAACAATAGTGTGAAAAATACCCGCATGTCTGACACCAACGTACGAATTCGCTTGTTCATCACTGAATTTGAGGTCTTGACTTCTCTCTGATGATTCAGATTATCATTGGGGTTTTTGTGAATCTGGCTACTTGTCTTCGTTAAGTTTACTCCGCTTCCCCTGTCACTTGATAAATCAGACCTTTGCCGCTTCTTTGAGTTTAAGGCCTCCCTATACTTATCCAATTTAGATATAGATTCCCGAAACATTTTTGATCTATCCCTGATCAACATATTACACTTCAATTAGGACATCAAAATGGATAGACTGTATCATCAAATAATAGGTGAATAATCTAAATCTGAATCTAATAATTCAACGTTAGACAGAAACATAATCACAAGTTTTTGACGAACCTTAAGGGTGTGTGGAATTTTGAAAACGCCTGGCACCCCAAAAAAATTACAACAGAACACGCCCAAAAGAAAAAGACAGGCAGTAGTAAAAGAAACAAAGAAATTATTTCACAGTATCTTCCTCTGAAAAGATTTGAACATTTTTAAAACTACTCTATAATTAGAATTCTTCAGATCTGAAAAACAATATACCTAGCCTTTCTGGAGGCATCTTGAACACTTTCTTTTAAGTGCTTTAACTCCCCTGAGGTTCCTGGACCCATTGGTTTAGGATGTTTATCTCCAAAAGAATGGTCTTCTGAAGTGTTTCCAACAGAAACACCAAGAACCCTCCTTAACTCTCCTGTATATTTTTGATTGCCTACTGAAATTGAATCTAGCGGCAAACACTGAGGCAAAGGTGGCATATCCGATGAAGTTATCCCACTTGTGCTGCTGCTGTTTAAGTTATTCCCAGAACTCGACATTAAGTCGCTAACCTTCCTAAGGCTACGAACACAGGTCAAGAAAGGGACTCTTTCCCCTGTACCCAAGAAAATCGAATGAAGTCTGAAATTCCTGCCAACAATTGGATAAAACAGAACAGAGATAAGCATATATAACAAATTTACCAAATGCACCATTACATCAATATTAGGTAGTAACGGCAGCAACATCTAGATAAAACACATAACTATGAAGCATTGATACAGACACAATCCACCGGACAAGACACTGACATATAGAAACTAGTAATAATTTAATAAAATATATGTAATTGAATGTAACCAAAGGTGTCGGTGTAAGACAACAGACACTTTTCAATATGAAGTGTCGGTGCTATATATGTATATAATGCTACACAAATAAAACAATACCCAGTCCATATGAATATGAGAAAAAGAGATGTGCACAGTCAACGTAAAACAACTTTACACAACTTTACACCAACATCCAATAGCCTCCATGAATCTGCGTAGCAACATATTTTGTTATGGTTTAATGGTATGATATGGAAAAATAGACAATTATCATCATTGTATCCTCATTGCACTCTATGAATCTCCGGACAATTGATATAGAACAGAATCATTCAGTGTAAAGTATGAAACTAACAGGTTAAGTAAACAACTAAACTAAATAGTCCTAAAGAGAATTATAATAGCTTTGGAATCTTATATCATCCAACAAATCTCCTAATTATGGAAGACATTCTCCAATATATATCACTACCTCCATGATATCTCAAATATCAAATTCGAAAAACGTATAAAACTAAATGCAAAAAACACCATACTGATCAAAAAGAGACAAGTAGAAAACAAAATGATTTATTTAAAAAAGAAATTGAGTACTCAATTGTGCAATGGAACGCGTAACGAATACAATGACGTAGGATGAATTTCCGAAGAAGGTGAATTGGGGAAGAGAGAGAGAATAAAAACAAAACCCTAGGTAGGTGAGAGTGAGGGGGAATTGGGGAGTGGAGTATTGAGTTGAATTGAATAGAGAGAATCGAAAGTTGAGATTAGATGAGAAAGAAGAGTAACTACCTGGGTTGGATTGAATTGAATTGAAGAAAGTAAAGCGCAGATCAATCGAAGTCGCAGCTTCGAAGCACAAACCCAGAGAACGAAAAATAACGCGGGACTGTGGGATAGATAAATAATGCTTTATTCCATCATAAAAAAAATAAATAAATACTGGTTTTCTTTTTTTTGTCATATTAGTATTCTTTTTTTTACAAAATAAATTCAGTGGTCCTCTGATTTAATTATTTTTGAATTTTGAATAATGATTCAATATGAATATATTAATTTTTTGAAATTGATAATAAATTTTCTGAGTTTTGTTTGAATACAATAATAAAATTTTCTTGATTTCTATAAAAAAAAATGTTAACGATGACGTTTTAAAACATAAATAATATAATCGAAAATAAATAAATAAATGATGGCTATTTTGACTATGTTTAAAAAAATGGTAAATATTACCTTAAGTAATTCACATGATTTCAATTTCAAACTCGAGACATAATTCAACTTAATAATATTGACATTTGTCAATTAAATTAAGAGTTAAAAACAATCCATAATTTTAAGATCTTTAAATAATTTTTTAAGTAACTTGATGGACTATATTCAATTAACATTTTGCCCCCTTTAATCATATTCAATTTTTTTTTACAAGCAACAAAACTATATTGAAAAATATATTATACGAGATATTCTAACACATTATATCAAATATTAAATTAAATTTAGATAGACTTTAAACATTTTAACGAGTTCATACATTAGTCATAATAATTTCAATCTAAATTTTTTATCATCTTTGATACAAATTAACCTAAATATAATGTTTTTACTTAATAAAAAATGTTAAGTGATTCGATAATTTTCTCTTAAAAATTATTTTACTACTCACAAACACCAAGTACAATACTCCAAATAAAATATTTTACTTTCTAATTCTTCACATCCATGTTGCATGAAATTATACATCATATTCACTCCCCATACACATACAACCAATCATAAATTGATTGTCAAATATTATACGAGATTCATCAATTTAAAAATAAAACTTGTGCAATTCTCCTCGATAATAATTCTTCACCTCAATAAAACTTCATGATGGATAGAGAGTCTAAGAACAATCTCCACACAAAAAAACCACTTTAGACAAAAAAAATTGTACGTCATTTTTTTTGCACCACCTTCACTAAGACAAGATCACCAAACTTTAACATTATATGAGGCTAAGATAAGCAGATGCAACAGAAAAAGTATCCAATGAATTTTCTTTCCAAATCTATTTACCATTAATATCACTTAAGGGAACCACCTCCTATAATAACAAAAACAATTGACTTAAGCACTCCTTCTATATTTCCACCAACCAGCGAACACATACTCAATTCTAACTACAACATTCAACATCTCAACAACACAAATCCTTAACAAAAATATGTTTATTTACAAACAACGCACACATTGAAGGAAATATATCACAAAAGGTAGTCATATCTAACCAATTGTCCTCCCAAAATCTAGCCATATCACCAAAGTGTTACATTGCTTAGAAAAGTGATGGTTGAACAATGTATAAGTTAGATGATTTATAAACCTAATGTCTTAAAGGTTTTGAGTTAAGACGTGATATTCAACTCACTTGTGTGGTTGCTCTTAGTTCAATGTGGGTGATCCTCAGACTCCCCTTATAATCCAACAATAGTATTAGAGCTGATGGTTACTAAAGGAACCAACTTCTTGTATCGAAAATCTTCTAACCAAGAGTGTTTCAAGCACATGTGTCCCATTGATGTGCACCGATCAACGGCAGTTCAAGTCTATATGGTTGAAAAAACTTTCGTTTGAGGGAGAGCATAACTAGATGAATGGAATGGGTCCACACTTAAGGGGGAGATTGTTGTGTGGCAAGTGCGAGTTAGAAGTCTCATATTGCTTAGAAAAGTGATGGTTGAACAACATATAAGTGACATGACCCATAAACTCATTGCATTAAGATTTTGTGTTAAGATGTGGTGTCCAACTCATTTGTGTGACTGCTCTTTCTCCAATGTGAATGATCCCTCGAGCTCCCCTCATGACCCAACACTTTTGGCACTTTGAGCTAGTGTTAAGTGAATTGAAAAAATTGTTAAAATCCCACATAAGTGAGAGTTCTCACAATAGTCGTGTCTACAAAGTTGAAGTAGGACACTTAGGGTATGCCCCTAGGGATGTCCAATTTTGTTAACAAGATAGAACGCACTATTATTGCATATGCCATTTTTTAATTGATCTGGTCAAACTGTTTCGTGTGATTTAAGAGTTGATCCGTTGTGAATTTCTGTAAATAGAGTGATGCACTCACTTTAGGAAACACGCCAAAATTTGACGTATTTCCAAGTATTATCTCTTTTTCCTCTTTTGCTTGAAGCATTTAAGAGTCACTTATGTCATTTCTTTATACTCCTTTCAAAATATTTTGTCTCTTCAAAATTCAAGTAGTCTTAGTATTGTAGTTCTAGAGCAGTGTCAGCCATATTGAGGGTGTAATTTTAGAATGGTTCTTATAGTGTACTAGGACACTGGCACAATTTGTAACTGAATTGTTTTATTTTGGGGACATTGTGACTGATAGTCTGCATACACAATTCTTGGTAGTGTCGCAAAACATCTTAAAGCAAACAACTTACTATGCGATAGAACCTAACAATATCTTAAATGTTTGAAACCTTAATTTTAAAAATTATTTTTCTATTCCAAAAATAACACATATGCCTACTTTTAAAGCAACATTGTCAACAATGTCATATCTTGAACGAAAATATTGGAGAGGTCGAAAATTTAAAATTTTAATATATAAATAAAAAGTATAATATTGTATTGCATATGAGAATTTTAAGTTGTAAATTTACAAAAATATATTGAAGAGAGATAATAGATCAAATTTTGGTTTATATTTTTAATATTTAAAATTTAGTTGGAATTTATTTTGGAAAATTTAATTTATTTTATAATTATATCAATTGTTTTTGTAACTTTTTATAAACTATTTCCTCCAGTTTTTTTATAATAGACATGTGGATTATAATTTGGTCTACAAAAATCTGTGTATTTAGTTCATCTTAAAGATTTTGAAGATTTTATTCTAATTTTAAAAATTTAGCCTAATAAAAAAAATTACAATTTTAATTATTAAAAAAATTAGTAAAATAAATTTTAGTCCATATACACATATCAATCTACATTATTCAATGATGATCTACACATATCAATCCATAAATGCAATCTACATGATGCTCATTTGATTAGGTTAATTCGCATAACAAGAAAAGATGTCCATATAGCATTGTCATCTTCACATATTAGACCAAAATTTACATTTCGACAACGATTATCCAACAACCATAATTCAACTCATAAAAACACTTCTACTCATAAAATATGTCAACTATAAATCCCAAAATTACATAAACATACACCACAATATCTATATTACTTAACATATTTATTAACATATGTCATGTCATGTCTAGTTAAAATATTAGCATATATTAAATAACAATTATCCTATAAACTAATATAACTTGGTTTTCAAAACTTTGGCACAATTAATAACTATTCATTTTTCAATTTTTTTAACATTAATTTTTTTATATAAAATTTAACTACTTCCATATATTCAATTAAATTCATTAAAATTTTCCTCCAAAATTATACATGATATCATAGTTCTACACTTACTTTGAAAACATCATAAATGTCTAATCACATTGAAAAAATAATTTTAAAATTTGGCTACTTCAAACATAAAATTTTATACGACAGTTTGATTTGATCTATAAAATATATCAAATAAATTAATTGTTGTTGACAAAATTATAACGAAAATATTTTTTATAAATAAAATAAGAATAATAGTATTTAAAAAAATATTATTATAATAAATAAAATGTACGTGTATGAACCCTATAATTTTGATGTTGTCGTAATTTAATTAGCCAATATGGACATGTCTTATTTGGCATGTCATAAATAATCTTCATTGGATTAATCTTATTTGGCATGTCTTGGCATGTGTTATTTTAAAATCTAACAATTATGACGACGTTAAATAATTAATACCAATAAAATTACAACAAAACTATCTAAAAACTTCAATTTCATCTTTTAAAATAATTTATTTTTATAATTTAATTAACAACATAAATAATTAATATATTTAGATATTTCTACTATATGATCTCATGGTTCTACTTCGAAGTTGGATTTTCGTGTTCCATTCAGCCATCATACTGAAATCTCTCTCTTCCTTTCACTTAATAGTTAGTTAATAGAGCCAGCATTAAATTTCACCCTATACCAAAAAAAGTCCCTAACAAATAACATGTTGCTAGCATTTTTCTCCAAAAAAATACACTATACATGATATATGATATTTTATTCCTTTGAACCAATGAATGTGATTTACATATCTGACACTTCTCTTCAAAAATAAGCAAACAATAAACATATTGAACTAATGATCAGATCATGGCAAATCAAGATACAAGTATTGATGATCTAGGTTTATATGAAGCATTTTCTTCTCCAAGTAAAAGTGCTTTCAACATTGCCTCAAATAAACCACTATAGTGTACAATTAAATGGCCACCATCTATAACTTCATGATATTCTATCCATGGCAGCCTCTCTGAAATGAATCTTTGAATTTGAGAGGGCACTACCTTATCTTCATAGCCTTGCCAAATGTGAACTGAACTTCTGTTATTGTGAGGGAATGGATTATTAAGCTTTATTGGATCAAATTGCCAATTTCCAAAGGCAACCATCCAATCACCCCTTAGTGTGTCAAAAACAACTTGTTGCCTCAATTGATCCTGTAAAGTAGGAACATACAATCATCAAAATTACAAAAGAAGTATTACTATAATACAGGTTCTAAAAGAAGTATGCAGCCACAGTTTGGGATACAACATCAATATTTTTTGTTTCCTCGACTGTGATTGAGGTAGCATCAATTGGATTTGACTACAATTATCTTCATTATCAAAAATCGCAATGCGGACGCAATTTAAACCTTTCTATAATACAGGTTTTAAAAAAAAGTATGCAACCGTAATTTGGGCTGCAACATCAATATTGTTGATGTCTCTACGATCAGGATTGAGACAACATAGGTAGCATTTGACCGCAATTCTCTTTAATATCAAGAATCGTGATGCGGTCGGCCACAATTTAAAACCTGGCTATAATATAGGTTTTGAAAAACTATGCCATCCATTTTGGATTGTGATATTACTAATTTTGATGTCTTTGTGATTGCGATTAAGGCATCATGAACTGCAAGGATCACGACCACGATTTGAAAGCTTGCTATAATACAGGTTTATAAAAGGTTTGCGATCCCCAATTTGGACTGTGATATTAATAATTTTGAAGCCTATGGGATCACGATTGAGGCAGGCAGCACCAGCTGCATTTGACTGCAATTCTCTTTAAAATCAAGAATCACGATGTGGCCATGATTTAAAACCTTTCTATAGTTCAGTTTTTAAAAAAAGTATGCAACCGCAATTTGGGCTGCAACATCAATATTTTTGATGTCTCAAGCACCCATTATTGAGGCAGCATCAACTACATTTGACCACAATTCTCTTCCATAGGAAGGATTGTGATGCGGCCACAATTAAAAACCTTGCGCTATAATACTCTAAACAAGCTAAGAGAAACATGTAATTTACCTTAGTAAGCATTGGAAACCCGGGAATTCTCTTTAAAATTTCTATATCTCTTTTGTTGAAGAATGCTGGATTTTTTTCTATGACAGAATTTGAAGGGAGCCACTTTTGAGTCACCCACCAATGTAAAAGTCTAGGAGAATAGCTTGCAAGCCACATAGCTAACTTGATAAGTTTCCTTCTGTAGTCATCCTTTATAAGACTCTCAGGAATGGAAGGCCATTCATAGTTGATGATTGGAGCTATCATAGCTACACCAGCTAGCCTTCAGAAATGTTGAACTTGTAGTCAATTGAACATTGCATTTTTAACCTCAGAAAAGAAAACATAGTGTAATATTTTAAATATTGTCGGTGTAAAATGTTTTACACAAGCAACAAATCACAACCAATCATACCTGTGACTTTAGAAGTAGTTATAGTTAAAGTCAAACATTTTTTCCACTAACGGTGTATATGAAGTAAAGTCAAATACATATTTTGAGGTTGCAATTTACCTGTTGGGGATATAGTTCAAACAACTCCAGGTAGCATATGATCCCATTGAAACTCCAATCACATAAAACTTTGATCCTATTTGTAGCTGATCAGCTAGCTCTTCAATGTCAAGAGCTTCACTTTTCAGTGAACGTTTGGGGTTTGGATCACTTTGTCCATATCCAGCTCTATCATATTGCAGAATATATACTCCTAGTTCATCTATTAGTTCCTGTAGATTCAATGTCAATGTTATCTCAGTTAGCATATTTGAATGGAAGCACTGCAACTTCTATGCATGTCTAAGTTTAGTGTATTGAAAAGATGCTTCAAAATTGAGTGTGTTTGGTTATGCGATGAAGAAATTGATTGATTCCGGATAAAATTAGTTGAATGTAGTGTGGTTTATGTTTGCATACATAATTTAAAAGTGAGTTAAAAGCTCTAAATTCAAACTTCACATGAGAATCAATATCAGAGGCAAAATCAATTCTACTTAAGAACATCCAAACATGTCAAAATAAATTGTAAACCTCTGGAATCAATTTAGGATCACAAAATCCTTTGCAATTAACAACTAACAAGAAAAAGTCTCAATAAAAAGCCTAATTGTTGAGATTCTCAAATTGAATAGCCTATGTTCTAAGTTGTAGTCATAAATCCGTTATGTGGGATTGAATTAGACCCAAAACTTATAGACACCTGTTTATTGTATCCAAGTATTTGAATATAACTATTATGTGTACCGATTTAACTAGTTCTAGATTGAGGCCGCAACTGCAATTGCAGTCACAACATAAATGTTCTACATGTCTCTACAACGGTACAGCAACCACAATTATAACCTCATCAACTTCATTTACTCATATTTTGCCGCAACATCAAGGTTCACAGTGTATCCACAACCCGCAATTTGTAACCATTTTGTGTATTATCCCTAACATTTTGCATCTACTTCCACTCATTCCTCTTAAATTTTTCAACAACAATTAAAAAAAAGTGGTTTTTCACTGTTAATAAATCACTGCATGTCAATTTAGATCCAAACCCATTAATTCAAAACACCATATCCACAATCCTAAGACCAAATTAATCAAATTTATACAAAAAGAAATCAAGGGTATTACTTGGGGTGTAGGAAAGTTCATATCTTTAGAGCTTCCAAATCCATGAACAATGATGATACTATGTTTTGCTTTATCCTTTGTAACACCCCTTTCTCTATAAGCAAGGTACCTTCCATCACTGAGTTTAATTCTTTGTGAAACCACAAAATAGTTATCATCATCATGAATTGAATGATTATGGTTTGGTGGTGGAAGTTGAGTAGCTTGATAAACCATTCCAAGAAGACCTATGAGTAATACTATTGCTGCTTTTGAAACCATACCTGAACAAGGAACAATAAATAATTAAAGGGTATATAGATCTAGGACACATTTTTTTAATTTATTTATTTTCAGTACAATAATAAATGATTAATCACATAATCATGATGATGAATATGAATATGAAGAAAACTATAAAAAAAAAATGAGATTTTTATTTACCTGCAAAAATTCAATCTTTGGTTTGAAGATGCTTTTCTTGCTTGCTATGGCTTATTTTTTGTTTCTCAACTTTTGACTTTATGGATCTTAATTGTGAGCTACCTATGTTTGTTTTGACTTTGTGAACTCAAATTAAATTTTGGTGAAAGGAAAGGAATATATATATGGTGTTCAAGGTTGCATTTTTTTTTTGATATAGTTCAAACATTTCATGTTAATTTTTGCAGAAAATGGGCCATAGTCACCACAAAGATCTCTTATTGGCTTTATATTCATTGAAAACTGTGTCAGAATTAGAAAAAGTTACTTTTTATTCTACGATAAATTTAATTTTTATTTCAATATAGTGAGAGTTTAATTTTTATTTCATTGTCGATGCATTTCCATAATTTATTTTGTGTGATTTATATAAATTAAATTCGTATAATTATTGAATTATGTGATTATGCATATTTAAATTCGTAGAATTCTTTTTTTAGGCAAGAAAATAATGATGTTTTTGTACTGTTGTTTATTTAAAGAAAAAACTTTAAATTTTAAATATTTTTATTAATCAATTTACCTTCTATGGATACTATTTGTCCTTTTAAAATATTATTAGTAATGAGTAATTTTATTATCTTTTTCTATAGACAGAGACTTTCAAATTTTCTATTTAAAAATTCTGAAAATATATTTCTTAACTATTAAGTAAAGAAGGTTTACTAAAACAAAACAAAGTGAATAAGGTATTTAATTATGTAATAAAAGGTATTTAACTTTTTTTTTTCATTACTTAATCAAAAATCATTAGAGAAATTTAAATAAACACGTCATTGATTGTGTAATTGTTTTATGAAAGCAGTTATGATTGTGTGATAAGGTAACACAATCAACGATTTTATTGTGTATCATGTTATAATATAAAACTAGTATTCACTAACAAAGCATCTTTCTAGCAATTACATCGATCGAAAATATTATAATTCAAATTACTAAAAAAAATGATGAATATGTCAACAAAATCATATCACCCAAGTAATAGCATAAAATCACAAAATATATACAATGATGACAAAAACTACAAATATGATACAAGTGAGATTTTCAAAATACTCATGCATCAAAAGCTGTAACGTTGACAATACTAAAATCATTAATTGAATATGCATTTGTTCAAAATTGATATATTAATATGAATCGAACAACATCACAATAAGATGGGAACTCAAAACATTTCACTAAGACGACAAATAAACATGTTGTCATATTAAGACGACGAAACCATTAAAAGACAAAAAAAAAAAAAGCTAAAAATTTGTATGAAATTTTATTATTTAAATAAAAGATAAAAAATAATAATTTAGATGAATGACTTCATTTCAATATTTGACTTTAAATCACCATTATTTAGCAACAAAAAAAAAATGATCAAAATGGGATAGGGGAGCGTGAAAAAATCATATTATATTAGGTAAGAAACGTTGATGTTCTATATAAGTTACCATTTTACCCATTACTTATATTGTTGCTACCCTATTATCTTCAACTATCTAAATGTACCTAAAATCAACTACATCACTATCTAAATGTTCTCATATTTATCTTTATCAACTCACACAAGTAACTAACCTTTAAAACTTATTAGTTTGTCTTTCTACTGCCAACACATGTCAATTAGTCAAACACTTATTATAATCATTCTACAACTTTTTCAATACACTTATTTTCTATGCTATATAAAAGTAAAATCGATTTCTGAACTTTATGATAGGTGACGTATCTTTTAGAATAAAATTGATAATTAAAATAAATTAATAAAAAATTATTTGATTGAGAGAGAAAT
>JBBPBR010000003.1:58446532-58462424 GCA_037974775.1 Cicer pinnatifidum
CCCAAAAGAAAGACATCCGTTCCCACTGTGTCAACCTAATCTGATCATTTTACAAAACCACTAAACACCCTGAGTGATCTCCACGCGCCCCGTGAGATCCTCCTAACGTAGCTCCAGTCAAGCATTCCCATCTACATCCCCATCCACAGGGTATGAACCGGTAGGATAGTCCTGGCTATCATTTGAGGGCAAAGCCCAGATTTCCACAATAGTTGTAAAGGGTCACCAACCGAAATTAACAATTAACACATAACATTTAAGTTTTCAAATGCACAAAATACCCTTTCCACTAAGCATGCACCTTAAAAGGATTTTCCATATGCTAAAAGTTAATGTCATACTTGCCAAATAAAAATGAAATCAAAATAAAATTCTCAATCCATCAAGTAATATATAATTGACCAAAACATTGATAAATCACTTGAGCAATCAATTATCTAACTCAAAATAAGATTTTCCACTGAGCCAATCGATTGGGGAAATCAATTTCCTGAAAGTTTTTAGTGAAAATTGAACTCTGGGCTTAAATTAATCGATTGGGTAAATCGATTGACTCAATCGATTGGGTAAATCGATTGACAGACAAGACAGAACCCCTGTAATGAATCCAATCGATCGGACAAATCGATTTTTGGAAGACAAAGCCCCTGACTTGAATCCAATTGAATCCAATCGATTTACCAAATCGATTTCTTAAATGATTTTGAAATATAACTTACAAAATCGATTGGGTATATCGATTTCGTGCAAAACAGAGCCCCTGTAACTCATCAAATCGATTGGGTAAATCGATTTCCCTGTATATTCTTTCAAAAATACATAAACCAACTCAATCATATTCAAACATAATCCCAAATCTTAACACTTAGCACTAATAACGCAATCGCTACAACATCATGAGTTTCGAAATAGTATTGCAATCAAACATGCTATCACCAAATTCCAAAACATAACACTTAACACTTATGACACAATTACTACAACATCATGGGTTTCAAAATAGTATTGCAATCAAACATGCTATCACCAAATTCCAAAACATAACACTTAACACTTATGACACAATTACTACAACATCATGGGTTTCAAAATAGTATTGCAATCAAACATGCTATCACCAAATTCCAAAACATAACACTTAACACTTATAACACAATCACTACACAGACAAAATGAACCAACAATTCACAATTTAACAGGGTGTAGTCTCTCACGGACAAACACCTGTGCAGTCTCTCACGGACAAACACAATTCACCAGGGCGTAGTCTCTCACGGACGAACCCCTGTGCAGTCTCTCACGGACAAACACAATTTACCAGGGCGTAGTCTCTCACGGACAAACCCCTGTGCAGTCTCTCACGGACAAACACAATTCACCAAGAAACGTAAGTCGTAACGTACTGCCTATCACGGGCCCGTACCGTTTACCAAGGTGCCACCTATCACGGGTCTGCACAACTTACCAAAAATCGTAAACCATAAAGTACGCCTATCACGGGCCCGTACCGTTTACCAAAAAACGTAAGTCGTAAACGTACCACCTATCACGGGTCTGTACTGTTTACCGAGGTGCCACCTATCACGGGTCTGCACAACTTACCAAAAATCGTAAACCATAAACGTACTACCTATCACGGGCCCGTACCGTTTACCAAGGTGCCACCTATCACGGGTCTGCACGGTTTACTAAAACAAACATTAAGTAAACGAGACATTAAGAGATTCCCCATTCTTAATACTCATTTAACTTAATTGATTTTCAAAACAAACATTAAGTAACCAAGACATTAAGAGATTCCCCATTCTTAACGCCCAGTTAACTTAAATGATTTTCCAAAACAACATTAAGTAAATAAGTCATTAAGAGATTCCCCATTCTTAATACTTATTTAACTTAAACGATTTTCGAAACAAATTTTAAGTAAACGAGACATTAAGAGATTCCCCATTCTTAATTCTCATTTAACTTAAAAGATTTTCCAAAACAAACATTAAGTGACCAAGACATTAAGAGATTCCCCATTCTTAACGCCCAGTTAACTTAAATGATTTTCCAAAACAACATTAAGTAAATAAGTCATTAAGAGATTCCCCATTCTTAATACTTATTTAACTTAAACGATTTTCGAAACAAATATTAAGCAAACGAGACATTAAGAGATTCCCCATTCTTAATTCTCATTTAACTTAAAAGATTTTCCAAAACAAACATTAAGTAACCAAGACATTAAGAGATTCCCCATTCTTAACGCCCAGTTAACTTAAATGATTTTCCAAAACAACATTAAGTAAATAAGTCATTAAGAGATTCCCCATTCTTAATACTTATTTAACTTAAACGATTTTCCCAAACACACATTAAGTAAACAAGACATTAAGAGATTCCCCATTCTTAACGCCCAGTTAACTTAAATGATTTTCCAAAACAACATTAAGTAAATAAGTCATTAAGAGATTCCCCATTCTTAATACTTATTTAACTTAAACGATTTTCGAAACAAATATTAAGCAAACGAGACATTAAGAGATTCCTCATTCTTAATTCTCATTTAACTTAAAAGATTTTCCAAAACAAACATTAAGTAACCAAGACATTAAGAGATTCCCCATTCTTAACGCCCAGTTAACTTAAATGATTTTCCAAAACAACATTAAGTAAATAAGTCATTAAGAGATTCCCCATTCTTAATACTTATTTAACTTAAACGATTTTCCCAAACACACATTAAGTAAACAAGACATTAAGAGATTCCCCATTCTTAATACTCGTTTAACTTAATGGTTTTCAAATTCCACACAAAACAAACTCAAACATATTATCAAATTCAATCCACAACTCACACCGAAATACATCAATTCATTTCTCCATAAAATCCAACATACACATATCAAATTTCATCAGTATCAATTAAGAACACGTCAAAAACGACGAACACAAATCAACAATCACAACAAATTTCCACAAAACTCAACATAACGCATGTCAAACTAATTTTCACAAACCACAACTCAAACATATCAAATTTATTTTCCTCAACAACACACATAGATAAATTTCCTTTTCTATGAAATACTCATCAATTTCACCAAAACCCATATTAGAATTTCACCCATAAACCATTCATTCGTTTTTCCCCAAATCAACGCTTCAACCCTAACAAATTCTTTTCCGCACAACCAAAGTAAGTCCCTAAATGCAAACTAAAAGTTTGGAAGGAGCCCTTACCTTTACTTTAGCTTTTTCGCTCGATTACGGCACCGTGAGTAAGTCCGGTAAAATCTTCGTTCGCAACGTCGCGTCCAAAGTTGGTCCACTATGACCGTAGCACGGAGGTGAGCAACCTTCCCTTCTATCACTTCTTGAAAGGAGGCTTAGATCTAGATGAAACGGGAATGTTTGTGTTTGAATCCCTAATACCGTTTTTTCTTCGTTTTCGAATCAAAGAGAAAGAGTGAAGCTGAGAAAACCTTGCTCTATTACCCACTAATCCTTGGCTTTCTATTCTTGAAGTCAAAGAACGAAAAGGAAGCAAAACCAAGAAGAAGAATAAAAAAGGAGGAGGGAAGGGTTTCGCGCGGCCTGAGGAAGAAGAAGGGAAATTGTTTAGTTTCTTTCTCTCTCTTTTCCTTTCTTCCTTTTTCTTTCCTTTCTATTTCTTTTTCTCTTTCTTTTTCCTCCAAACAATTATATATATAAATATATTTACTTTTAAAAAATATCTTCAAAATATCTAGATATTTGTTAAATTACCATTTCACCCATAACGCATTAATTCTTCGTAAAAGATTCGCTGTAGTTAATTTAATTTATTTATCGACGAGTAATTCTAATCGGGCATCAAAATATCTTTTTGGTCATATAAACACCAAAATATTAATACTTTGGCTAAAAAGCCTCCGAGTTCAATACCAAAATACACTAAAATACATCAAATGTACTTTAAAATTATGGGTCTTACAACAGTGATGCTCAAAAATTTCAAAATTGGTATGCAGTAGCTATATGTTGACTCAGTCACTGATAGATATATTTGATAGATATTTTGTGTTTAATCAATTCACATAGACATTAGGATGTTTTGAAAATGATATTTATGTGTTTTGCTCTTATTCTCTGCTAATGTTTTTATCTACTACTTGTTACTAAGGTTTGTATGATTTTGTAGAGATTATTTCTTGAAGAAATCATAAGTCATGAAATGAAATTAAAATGTTCATAGCTGCTAATGTCCAACTTTTATCTAGTTGAACCAAGATGTCATCAAAGACAGTGACTTAGATCATAATTCTCAATTACTTAACTATTTAAATTGATTATTTGTAACGGTTGTGAGTGTTCAAATGCTAATCGTTTGATGTCAGTAATGACTACGGAGTTCGGGTGGCTGAATGGATGACATAGTGTGTTTAGAAGTGCTTTTGATAAAATAAATGTAAGTTATATTTAGTGGACTTTTTTAGAAGTGACATTGTTTTAATTTAATTCAAATGGTCCAAACATTGTTGAACATTTCTTTTCTAGGTTGAGACTGCCACAAGGATGAAGCTTGCACTTCGATTGTTACAATGTGCTAACAATGTGCTGTCCAAAGAAGTATTGACAAAAGTTGTAAAGTATTGGACTGAGCTAGAGAAGAAAAGGAGAGCATTGGTCAAAATTTGAATTAATCAATTTTGATTTCTTTTGATCAATTTGTAGGACTATTTTGTGCCTATTTATTGATCATGTTTTCTTTACTTTTTAAGCATGCTTTGGTTACTTATTTTGGTATTTTTGTATGAAGTTGGACAAATTTGGGTCATGGAATACAAAATTATTTTGCTTTGGACAAAACTTGTTTCTTATTTAAGTTTGAAATCTATTTATGCATAGTTGAAATCAAGATGATTTTTGTTTCAATGATGACATTAAAATGCAAATATCCATTAAAGCATGCTATTACAAAATAATGATATATGAAGTGTTCTTTTTACATACACAGTGTGATCTCGTTTTGTGGATGACTTGTACTCTTTACTTCAAACGATTTAACCATTATAAATTTAAAAAATATGGTAAAAAAATAGCATATAACAAACCCCAAATAAGACAATTTTTGGTTCCATGTACCCTAAAGTACTTATCACTCTAAAAATTAGCAGAAAATAACTTCAAGAGTTCTATAAACATCAGCTAAAGTTACCATGTACCCTAAAGTACATATTACAATTGGTAGTTTGGTGTCATGTACCTAAACTCTTTTTTCCCAATTAAGCAACTTGTTCTCTTCACACTCGAAGTTTCTTTTGTTCAAACTCTCATTCTCTATGTAATCATAAACAAGTATCAATTTCCCTTCTTTTCCTTTACTCCAACGTCTAAAACTAACAATTTCCCTTCAAGTCACACATTGCAGGAAGACTTTCACTAGAATCACAATACTATAAAATATTCTGTTTAGTTGAATTAATAACAAGCTTCATAATGCATGTGAACAATACTATAAAATATGAGGCTGCACCAAAATATAGTTGTAGTTTGAACTTTCAATGACAATTTGATGCATAAACACTAAATATTCAATTATTATCGCTAGATTGAAATTGACGGTCTCAATTAAATTTTTGTTAAAAATAATCAAGTGATTGGTGTTTACTAGATACAGAGACATTCGCCTTCTATGTTAGGGAAGTCATTAAATTATTATTCTCTTCAACTTATTATTCAAAGTTTGTACAAATAATAAATAGTTCTTAAAGTATATAAAATTTGTCACCTATTGTAAAGATGTTATAGACCAACTCAAAAAAGGATGGTATTGAGTACTAACCGGATACATTTTCATATAGTTGGAGTGTAAAATTTGAAAAAAAAAATATTTTTAACGACAATTTGTTATTTTTATATACTTTAAAAAGAATTCTAAAGTTACATTTGAAAAACTATTGTGATTGTTCGGGTTTGTGAGTGAACAACAACAAAACCCCTATGCACCTCTTAGACTTGGTCATATCACATGGCTGAAGTGGTTTATGCTGCAACAAAGAGGAATACCTTTGAGTATTCAAGTGGTAAAAGATTTACATTCTTTTATCTCAAGTAGAGGACTGTTTAGTTCCATTTGTTAGTCGAAAATGTAACCCAACTACTCATGACTTAGCTCATACTGCAAAATGGATTAGAATTGTTGTTGGATGGGGAATGCCCATATGCCTTGGACCATCCATCTTTCGTCTTTCTTCTCTCTGCAAAAGTACCTTGCGTATATAAGACAATGGAAAATTCAGAAAGAAAAAAAAGACAATGGTAAACCGTATGGATGTAAATCAAAGTTTGTACCTAAATGAATCTCTTGAATAAGAATAAAATATTGAGAGATATGTTAAATAATCCGTGTATTTCAACTACACAGCGGAAGTTCTTTATATAGACTATGAGTGATAATTACACACAATGACTAGAATACTTATAGACTTTCTATTTATTTACGTACTAATGATTTATTGTCAACACTCCTCCTTAAGCTAAAGCATATAAATCAAATGCACCAAGCTTGTTGCATATATAACTAATTTTAGGACCTTGCAATTACTTTGTAAAAACATCTGTTAATTGATCATTAGAATTGACAAAGTTAGGGATGATGTCGCCCGATTTGATATTTTCTTTAACAAAATGGCCGTCTATCTTAATATGTTTGGTCCTCTCATGAAAAACAGGATTTTAGACAATGTGCAATGCAACTTGATTATCACATATTAGTGTTATTGGATTGGCCTCTTCAAATTGAAGTTTTTTTAGTAACTGTTTCAACCAGACGAGCTCACATGTTACTAGTGTCATGACCTTGTATTTTGCCTCAACGCTGGATCTTGCAACAACATTTTGTTTCTTGCTCTTCTAAGATATTAAATTTTCTTCGACATGTACACAATACCCTGAAGTGGATCGTTTATCAATGGGTGAGTCTGCCCAATTGACATATGAGTAACCAACTATCTGAGTATGTCATCTATCTGCATAAATAAGACATTTTTTGAATGCACTTTTGATGTATTTAAGAATATGGATTACAACATCCATATGTTCTTGGCAAGAATAATTTAAGAACTGGCTTACCACACAGCAACGGAGAAAATGTCAGGACGAGTTATTGTAACATAATTTAATTTACCAACCAATCTCCTATATCTTCTTGAATCTAGTAGAGGCTCCCCCTGATTAGGTAGGAGTTTGACATTTGGATTCATAGGAGTATCAACTAGCGTGACATTTAATAGACCTGTTTCTTCAAGAATATCCATAACATATTTTCTTTGTGAAATTACAAGTCCATCCTAGGATTAAGCTACCTTAATACCCAAAAAATAGCGGGGTCTATCAAGATCTTTAGTCTGAAACTGATTTGAAAGATGTTGTTTCAATTGGAGTATTCTTTGTTGATCGCTACTAGTTATAAAAATATCACCCACATAAACAATAAGATAGATGCACCGTGGAGTGAGTGACAAAAATATAGAGTGATCAGCTTCACTACGAATCATACCAAACTCTAGTACTTGAAATAACAATGTCAATCACAAGGAAATGAGGTTTGACTTCGAATCATATCAAACACAACAAAAGCATAGAGTTCTTGGTTAGTGAAATCAAAAGAAAATTTCCCTATGTGATATATGCTTAGTGAGTAAGAAATAAATAGAGATAACGGAAAGATAATCACACAATAGTATATCATGGTTCCCTCAAAGTGGGCTACGTCCAATCCTCACAATTTTGTGAGCTTTTTCACTAAAATGCTCAAACAAGAATGTTCTTACTTTTCACACTAATTTTCGAGATCAATTACAATATTTCACCTCTCGACCTTGAAATGAGTTCTAATAGTTACATTTCAGTCTAAAAAGGATTTTTTACAAGTCATCTTTTAATCACAAAAGTATTTTTTACAATATACTCAAACTATCTTTAGCACTATAGACTTGAGTTTCAAATGAAATAATAATGATAATTGATGGATCAGAGTACACTCAATAATTCTTTGAGTTTTAATTCTCAGCAAAAAGACTCACCAAATAGATCCTTAAATCTAGTGAAACATAACTTGAGCTTTTACTTAACTGAAGAGCATAGATTTTTCAAGAATGATTGTTTAAGTGATTGATTGCTTGCACTTTAAACTCTTGCTATTTCCTTGACCTTGAGGTTCCTTTTATAGTCTTGATGAAGGTTTGTGATAGCTCATGTAGTCGTTGGGAATCCAACAATCCATTTTTAATTTTAATAGACATGTGTAGTAATATAATGATGATAATTTTGCTTTGTAACTAGAACGATCTTCGTTTTTGTTTTGAGTAAATGCTGGACTGAGAACTTTGGAAAACTGTTGGATGTCATGCTTTTTTTTTGCTTTGTACGCAGGCTGCTCAGAGATGTCGTATCAGTGTCGTTTCATTTCTTTATTGGTTGTACTTGTTACTTCAGCCATTAAACTAGAGATTGAATCTTGTTGTTTGTCCTTGATGCTTTACTTTGCCTTTGTTGATCTTTTTGAATTAAATCTGTCAAGAATGATCTTGTGAACACAAGTTTGATACTTTCGTAAAACCAGAACAATCTTGTTTAAGGAAAGCTTTGTTCTTTCACAAAAATGTTAGACTTGTATAGATTGCAAATTGTTAAAAACCAAAAAGATATTCATTTTTTCAAACCCGTGTTTTTAATGACCATAATTATCTTGCTTCTTTAAAATTGATCTTGTGTTGTTATATTTAATACCTATCCTCAATTAATACACTCAAAAACACATTGTTAAATAACAACACACTTTTAGAATCATAGTTAGAAGATTAATTAACTTTGTTTGATTATCATCAAAACATTAGTTTGGGATATTTCCTCAACAGTACTACCGAGCTGAATCTGTCAAACCAAATTGTAGGAGACTATTTAAGACCATAAAGGGACATGTGTAGCCGACAAACCATGGTGGTAGACTCCCTATGAGCAACAAACTCTGGTGGTTGCTCCATATAAACTTCATCTTCAAGATCACCATGCAAATATTCATTTTTAATGTCAAGTTGATGGAGAGACCAATGTCGAATTGCTACAATAGAAAAAAATAGTCTAATAGATGCCATTTTGGCAATAAGTGAGAAGGTATCGTTGTAATCCAACCCAAAAAATTGAGTATACCCCTTTGCCACCAAGTCAGTCCTAAATCGATCAATCTTACCATTAGGGTCAACCTTCACCGTATAGAGCCAACGACAACCTACTAAAGATTTCCCATGAGGTAAAGGGACTAGTTCTCAAATACCACAACTTTGTAGAGCACATATCTCATCAAACTTTGCTTGCCTCCACTCAGGGTGGGATAATGCTTCACCTGAAGACTTAGGAATAGAAATAGAAGACAAACAAGTGTAATGCAAAGGAGAAAGATGATTATAACACAAATACAAATATAATGAGGAGATGAATTATGTGTCGTGTGAATATCCATAGGAAGAGCAATGGGAAGGTCATGTTCAAGTGGCAAGGTCGGATCTGGTGGTGGCGTCAGAGGAGAGTCTGTAATGGGAATAGAAACATGCACAATGAAAGGTGGACGATGACAATGATATGTTTGTAGTGGTCGTGGAGGTTGGGTGGTAGACTCGATAGGTTCGATAAAAATAAGAGTGGGCGGAATAAGGATAACTACTTGATGAGGTTTGGAATTAATGACCTGATGGAGCTCAATAACTATATGTGTCGGTTAAAAATATGGTACATACTCGAAAAAGGTAATATCAACTGATGTAACATATCAATGTAGTGTAGGAGAATAACATCGATAGCCTTTTTGGGACCAATAATATTTGAGAAAGACATACTTGAGTGATAGAATTGAGAATTTGTCCAAACCAAGAGATAAATTGAGAATAAAAAACGTGAATCCAAAGACACGAGTGAATGTGCAAGCACAAGAATATGGGTTGACTTGTGTTTGACAAAGTTGATAATGTTTGTCTAATTTGATGAAGGCTGTTTGGTTTTTGTGCATTACTTGGAGTAGAAATAACTGAATTCAGAGGCAGCAAATAACGAAAGCATAAATAATTTGACATATAGCTTTTTCTTGGTTCACCATTAACTTGGGTATATTCATTCCCCTCATTTAGAAGGCTTTAATCCTCTAATTCTAATACCTTGAATTATAAAATACCTGACCCTCCAAGTCAATCTTCCCAAGCAGCCTGACAACCCTAAACTTTTGAGGAACTAACCTCCTTGACATTACAAGTCAATCTTTTCCTAACAACCTGACAACCCCATATTGAAGAAGGAAATAATCACATTGACCCATCAAGCCAAGTATTCTCCTAACAACCTGACAACCACATATTGAAGAAGTAACTAAACCACTATCGGGTTGAATACACCAGATTGAAACTTGAGTAGTTGCTTCTAACAAAGCTGATGATAATAATAATAACTCTAATACTGTAAGAAAAGAACACTCATAAAATATTACCATTGAGAAGTAGTGTTCGGGGGCTTAAATGAGATACACATTTTTGCGTTCGACTACCCCTTCTAGGTGTGTGAGAACATGACATTTGGTGAAGAATATCATTGGAAGCCATAAAATTTTGAAATTGATGGGACAAATATTTTTTAGCACTATCACTTTTTAAAGTACGAATAGAAACACCAAACTAAGTGTTAAATTCTTTACAAAATTGCTCAAAAATGAAAAATAGTTTAGATCTAATTTTCATTAAAAATAACCACGTACAGTACAACGAGAGTAATCATCAATAAAAGTAAAAAAAAAATACTTAGACTCTAAAGTAGACATGGAATGAGAAGGACCCCAAACGTTAAAATGAACTAAAGTAAAGGGGGACAAAACCCTTTTATTGACTCGATCAAGAATGATTATGAATGTGTTTCCTTAATTGACACGACGCACAATGTAAAGTGGATAACTTAGAGAAACTAGACACCAATTTTTGAACTTTTGTAAGACTATGGTGTCCTAGTTGAGTGTGGATAATATGTGGGGAATATGTGGTAGAGTAGGTCTTGGATGATAGAGAAAGGCAATAGAAGCCTTGAGACTCAAATCCAACACCAATTGTTCGTCTTGAACTTCGATACTGTGGGGTAACATTATTATTAGTGAAAGTAGTAATACATTCATAGGACCAAGTCAATCGACTAACTGAAAGTAAATTAAAAGGACATCAAGGTACATAGAGAAATGATGCAACTAAAATGGAAAGGATAATTTGGACAGTGTCAACCCCTTGAGACCGGGTTTGAGAGCCATTGACATAAGTTATAGTAGATAAAAAAAATCAGAAAGACAAAAAGATAGACTTTTATTACCAGTGATATCATTAGATGCATTAAAATCAAGAACCCATAGACCGAGAGAAGATGAGTGGGAGAGGTAAATAGATGAATTACCAGTGTGTGCAACTAAAGTAGCAGAACTAGAGTTCAAATGACTCTGAACCCACTGGACAAAATCTTCATATGTCAGAGATCCCTGTGGAGATGGTGTAGTCTGAATAGTCGTAAAAGGATCAAGTTGAGTTGCATTTATCGATGGCGAAGGTTTACCATGCAACTTCTAATAGCGATCAATAGTGTGTTCAAATCGATTACAATGCTCACATTTGGGACAAGGCTTAGAGTTGGATGGTCCTCCACGAGAACGACTCTGATTATGTCCCAGAGATGCAATGGCAACAGTGTCACCTGGAGCTGAAGTTATAGAGGGCTCAGTTGGATGTTTTGCTGGTACTCGAAGGTGAATCACCGAGGCAGTAGACATACCCAGAATAGTAATTTACCTTAAAATTTGATCACGAGTTGAAGAGTACTCTTGGGACAGTCCATAGAGTGCAAGAAGCATGAAACCAACTCATTCTTTTGTTAAACATGATTATGTGCAACAAGAGGGAGAAGCTCGTTAAAATCATGAAGTGCACTATGGACGGTGCCAACATATGAAGAAATAGAGCCATATATCGTCTTTAGAGTAATAATACTCCCTAAACGGTGGCAAATTCCATAGAGCTGTTGAGTGTCACTAGTGTAGAGTGCTTTTGCTTGACTCTAAACTGATTCACACGTGAGATATAACGTTTGGATGAAGTGTAGACTTAATACACAACTGAGTATTTGCTTCTATTTTGATGTTTCAGCTTCAACCACATTTTCATGATTTTTAGTGAAATGGTCCTCGTAACCTTGACCAAGCATCCATAGTTTGATATCGGCAGCCCAACTATTATAATTTGATCCATTCAATTTTTCGACAGAGAGAGGACATGTGATGTAGTCAGTAAAGATGCTCTTTGTTTTAGACATGGTCGGTAAAGAATGCCAGAAAACGCGTCTGAACTAGAGAAACAAGCATCCATAGTTTGATGTTGGCAACCCAACTATTATAATTTGATCCATTCATTTTTTCGACAAAGAGAGAACAAGTGATGTAATTAGTGAAGATATGGAACACGTATGGAACAAGTGGTCGGTAAAGAGTGCCAGAAAACGCGTATGAACTGGAGAAATAAGGGTTGTTTTAATTGGAACACATATATCAATGACTAAAAACTAAAAACTCAAGGCGTATATGGAATCAGAAGGCTAATTCGAGTACATGGAAAGAAGTCACGTCGTAAACGACTGTCGAATATGTCGTCACGCGCGGTGGTAGGGTTGGCACATGGATCTGACGCGCTTGGAGATAGGCGGTGTGTGAGAGGTTTGTTGACGACGGACTTTAAGGGGTGTGCCGATATGGGGTATACGACGTTGTTGGAGTGGTCGTTTGTCGAAAAAGATCATTGGAGAAAGTGTCGACAGTGATGCAATGACAAACGAGCGTGATAGTTGGAAAAAATTGAGAGAACAACGTAACACATACAGGAAGGGGGAAATCGTAGTTGAAAACACAGTTTGCTGAACAAAAATTTCTCACCGGAGACAGTGGGTCCACCGGATACTTGAAGATTTGGATTGTTTCTCAATAGGCTTTGGAAACCATGTTGAATGAGAAGAAAATATTGAGAAACGCGTTGAATTACCTGTGTATTTCAACTACACAACGGAAGTTTTTTATATAAACTATAAGTGATAATTACACATAACAACTAAAATAAAAGTTTTCTATTTATTTACATTCTAATGTTTTATTTTCAACAGAATATACATCCCAACTCAAATTATATGCAGACAATCATATAGAAAATCCTCATTTGCACTTAAATTGACGTGTGTTCATCAGTATGCCAACAGTAGCGGAATTTGGCTAAAAAGTTTGAGGCGACCGACATAAAATTATAATATGTATAAAACAAATATGCAAATAATATTATATAGTAAAAAATTAAGTTGTAACAAACACAAAGTGAAGTATCAAATAATTTAACTACATGACTTAAGAATACCTTAAATTAATGTTCTACGCTATTTAATTAACTTGAAATCATCAATAATAGACTCAAAACTAATATTTGCAACTAAATTTAAAGAGTTGACTTCTAAAACATGCAGCCATTATTTATGCTTCTTTATTTTAAATCAGCAAAATTAGCAATTTAGAAAACAAAATCAGCAAATAGATGACCATCATTTTAAATATGCCGTATATCTTGTTCAATAAACAGAACAACAACAATTTAAATTAACCAATTTAGCAACAACAATTTAGCCATCATTCTAAACAGACAACCAACAATTTAGCAAATCATTCTAAAATCAGTAATTTAATAATTTAGCCGTCATTCTAATCAGGCAGCCAACAATTTAGCAAATCATTCTAAAATCAACAATTTAACAATTTAGTCATCACTCAGACGACCAACGATTAGCAAATCATTATAAAATCAGCAATTTAGCCATCATTCCAAACAGACAACCAACAATTTAGCAAATCAGCAAAAACACAAACACCTTGTATGCAACAAAAATCAACAACAAAACAAATCAACAAATTAACAAATCAAGAAAATCAACAAATCAGGAAAATCAACAAATCAAGAAAATCAGATAATCAGGAAATCAACAAATTCCAAACCTTTGGAGTTTTGACGACGAACTACCGAGGCAAGGCATCAGCAGTCCAAGATGGCAAAAGGGTGGAGTCGTGAATCGTATTCACATTCAGAAAGCAAGAGGGAGAGAGAGATGAAGACTGAATCTAGAAGAGAGAGCAAGAGAAATTTAAGTTTTTGAGGAATAGAGATTTATTTAAAGAAAAGAGAGTGAACCTATAAATTTTTATATTTTTTTGGTGAGCGGGGCTGCGTCTCTACCAAACTCCACCTCTGTTTGACAAACTGCTTATACTTATACATCATCATAAATCAAGACACTAAACATCTTATAAGCTAATACTACACAACATTCTTGATTTTTGTGTTATTTGAACACAACATTCAAAACTGTATATGTATACACACGTAATTTGATGTCGGAATTTGTAACTAAAAAATAATTTCTCTTCTTGATTTCATATTAAACGCGTATCTAGCTAGGTAAGACCGGCTTTAACATTTTAACCAAGTGATTAATTTAGCTTTATTAATAAATTTATCTATTCAGCGTAATTATGAAAAAGGTTTGTCGTTCTCAACTCTAATAATTGATTTTCTTTAACATTTTATATACAGTCCAAATCAATAGTCCCATGTTGATGAATTTTTTTTTTAATTTCTTCATGCTAAACGGCACCTTCAATCTCAATCAAGTGCTAACCACCACTAATTTTCAATTGCTCTTCCAAAACATGTTAACAAAAGAAATAGTATAGAGAATTATGAAAAACTAAAATATATTTTTTTTTTATTAAAACTAATTTACACATGACACGATAACAGACAAATTGACAAAGACAATTCGAGAGCCCCATTCCCCACCCACCCACCCACCGAATTAATCGGACCCGAACCAACAATTGACAAATTCGAAATTACAAGAATACCCTTTAAATCTTTTGAAGCTTCTCTCCCTTCACAACAGGATTGGCCTTCGCGATCTGTTCCCTTCCCAATCCCTTAAAATCGAACCCACACCCGTGTTGTTCCGGATACCTGTGGGACCCACACAACGTCAATCCACACCTGCACTTAAATCCCGTCAACCCCACGCGCCTCCTACAAGTTCCGCACCGATTCGGCTGCACCTTCACCTCAACCTCCGAAGGTCCATCAACAACCTGTTCCGCCGCCGACGAAGATGACGAAGAAGAAATCGAAGACGACGGTTGAATTTCCGCCGGAGAAATCGATTGCGGAGAAACTAGGGTTTGATTGAGAACCAATTTGGCGGAAGAAGATCGCTGTTCCTTGATCTGCAAATCACGGTAACATTTGGAACAGAGATCTTGCATGGCGGGACTTCCGAAGAAACCGCAGTTGTTTGCACAGAGACGTTGAGCTTGACATCTATGTTCTTCCGCCATTGAATATTTCTTCAGATCAATTGAGGGTTCGAAATTGAAAACAATAGGATTTTCCTTTCCCTTTTAAGAAGAAAAAGGAAAATCGGAAATCGTTGAAAAGAAGAGAAGTTTATGCGAGATTGAAAACGAGAGGAAAAGAAAGAGACGAATTGAAATGGAGAATTGGGGGAATGTGGTGAGGTAATAATAGAAAAGTTGAAAGACAAGACCCCTAAGAAAAGCACCTCCACACAAAACAAATAACAAACGTTAAGCTCGGTTTTTCTTATGGTTTTTTTTCTTCTTCTAGAATTTTCTCTACACCTACTACCTTAATATAATATTTATACTTTTTTTTTTGTTTTAATAATGATTCGTATCGATTCCAATTTTAATCTAGCATGCTTTCGTAGATTTACCGCATGAGGATTTGATTTTTTTTTTTTTTAGGAATGAAGATTC
>JBBPBR010000003.1:58468009-58480090 GCA_037974775.1 Cicer pinnatifidum
ACTTTAGAAAGATTATATTGTTCTTGAAATGGTTATAGTTCTTAAAGTTAGACGTGGAATAAGTTTAATTCGGAATTACTATCAAAGAATAGATTAACTGATTGGTTTAGAAAGAAGAGTCTTACTTGACTAAGTCAAGACAAGAAGACAAAGAAATATTATTTTTGGCAGAAAAATTTAAAGTAATGGTTGAATTATCTACCTCAATTAGCAATAAAGAATTTTAAAAAAAAAAATTACAAATGATCATTTTAAAGTCAAAAGATAAAAAAAGAAAATTTTGCAATGTCCAATCAAAATTTTAGAGGTCTCAATGAACATGATTGTTATGATGTTAATAATATTAAAACAATACACTGAAGATTTGATTTTATCCGATATCAAAAAAAATATTATTAAAGATAAATTACTATTTAATTTATTGACACGGATTACTATGCACTCTTGTTTTTTTTGTAATTTGAACTTAGTAATATATTTTTCCTTTATTTTGTGTATTTTTAATTTAGTAATATGTTTTTCCTTTGTCGGAAAAAAAAAATCAAGGGTAATATTACAATTTAAGTATGCATATTTAGTATATAAAAAGGTAGCTCAGAGTGGTTACGAGGAATCGGTTTCCGGAAGAAGAAAAAACCGACATTGCAAGTTAATTAAGTTCTACCAACACTAATCTCCTATAAGCTTCATATACCAACAAAGTGATAAAAGAACTCAAACATTTTCGTTTTAAGCAAGTAGTCATAAATTTGATTTTGAATTTTTATATATGTTGAAAATTTGTTTAATAAAAGAGAATCTACCTTATTTGTCCAACAAATTATCCAACGGATATTATTTACCATTAAACCATAGTTGATCCTTCATACTTATATCATGATTATTTAAAAAAATTAAGTTTGATACTATTTTTTTTTTAATATAACAAAAAGATTTATTCTGATTGCAGTGCGAACAAAGTCGTCCAACAACTAATGAGTGATTGTTGCTCAAAGTTTTTTCATAAAAAATAAAATAATTGTTAACTAAAATAAATGGATTTAATAGATATGTAATGTAAACAATTTTATATTGACAGTTAACATGAATTAAAAATTGTATTATTATTAATCGATGAAAATTAGGATCACGTAGAAAAATTATTAAATTAATAATAATTATTAGTTAATAGAATAAAATTTCTTTACACTGTATAAGGGACGTGGTTCTCAATCGTCCGATTAGAAATATTAATTGCTTTTTCTGGTGAATGAAATATTAATTGTTAACCAAATCTAATAATAATGATGATTAAACAGTGTTCTGAATCGTGCCATCAGATTTACCAAACCTCAATCACATATCTCAAGTTTTCACTATAAATATAAATAAATTGACTATTTTTTTGCTCATAAATAAATTGGGTATTGAGAAAACAATAGCTCGTCTCACTCAATTATAAGGAAAAATAATCATTTTAACACCTATTAAAAAATGGTGGTTTGATGTCACTATTAGGTAGTTTTTGAATGTGTAACTCAATGTTATGAGTTGAAATGTTGACAGAATATTTGAAGAGATTAAAGCTTCGATAATTGTTGCTGGCAAATTCTCTGTCCATTAATAAATTAAGAGGATTGAGAAGAAAAACTGAGACAATCCTCACCAAAAAATTGAAAAGATTTAGTTGTTGTATGTTAAAAAACATAAAGAGGATAAAATCTATGATGGTAAAATGACAAAAAGAACTTTATCTACAAATTGAATATGATAAAGAGAATAACAATTTAAAGAGTTATTTATCATTTGAAATAAATAAAATAAGAAAAATAAATTAGAAAATATTTGAAAACAAAATCCCATTTAATTTAAAAAAAAATATTGGTTTAGTGAAATATATAAAACAAAATATTCAAAGTCAAGAAACAAAACTAGCAAACAGAAAAAATAAAAATAAAAAAGAGAAAAAATTACTTAGATGAGACAACAAAAACAAAAGATGTAACTATGTATTGCTTATAATATATTCTATAAATAAAATTAAAAACCATAGGGCCAACATGTTTATTTCCTTTGGCTCTATATTCAATGTACAACCAAACAGTGGAAAGCTTATTTTTCATGTCACTTTCTTTCCCTCTCACTTTCGATTGTTCCAAACACGGTCAAAATGATTGCATAGTGAAAGTTGATGATTATCCAATAGAAGTCAAAACCGACTGCTGAAAAAAAAAAACTCATAGTGGAGTTCACCAATGAAACCCAACCAAGCAATTCAAACGTATTAAATATCTTATCCAATGTATATACCACTATCATTTCAAAACAATAATATCACATTCTACATGTTCTTGATATATTGGAACAGAAACACTGTGCCTTCCGAAAAAAAAAACTCCTGAGTAGAACAGATCATTCTATTTAAGGGGTCCGGCTCCTCCAGCCATTTGATTTGCAGTTATCAGTACCTTATCACCAATCAAAAGGGTAATGATTAATGGACACAGGAGCAATAGCTGAATTTCTCTGTCCTACAATTGGGAACCGTTGATGTCACACGAGGCTGCGATGTATGATGTGAATCTTTTGGAAATAATCATTCTCAAAAGTCATATTTTGTTCTTCCACTTCCCAAAATGAGGCACAACATATCGGCAGTGTCAAGAGTTGAGGAATAAAAATTCCAAGATTCGAGCATTAAACGTTTTCTTGATCCTTTAAAATGAACAACCTGCATCCCAGAAATAAACCAGGAATGAAACATTGTATGACAAGTTAAAAGGATTATATATCATAAAAAATTATTCGTAGCCAAAATTCCAATAAGCACTCCGCTAGTGAGCATTATACCTTAACATTCAATGGCATGCCATGAAATTGACCAGCACCCTCAGGGGGAGTCCAGTTGTATAGAGCACAAGGTAAGAACAATATAGAAGTACCACCAATGTCATCAGAGAAAGCAACTGTTTTGGTAAACCTGCTGGCATCAAAATGAGGTTTTGACTTCACAACCCAAGCAAGAGCTAGCTGATCACCGAGCATGCGTGAAGCATTTATGTATTTTGAGACATAAATTTTCAAAACCTCTTGTAGGAAAAGCTTTGCCCTGTTTTGATTCTCAAATTGAATTTAAGAATTAGATACCAGAAAAAAGGGAGAGATAAATCAGGAATTTAGCATTAGATAACCAGAAAAGGGAGACATAGATCAGGAAATTTATGGCATAGTATCCCTTTAAATTGTAATAATTAAGGTATAGTGAATTCAATCTGTTTGTTTCAGATTCTAGGGGAAGCAAACGGGAAAAATGCTTTCCAAAATTAAAATGGATCATGGATAGTTTATACTTTAGTAGTATAAAATTTTTGGAACTAAAACTGGATCATAATAAAATATCAAAAGTACATTGTTTTCTTCTCCTCAGAAACCTGAAATGAGCATGTCAAGCTACGATTTGCAGGTCATGTATGTGATCCAGAAAAAGGTTAATTCCATGTGAGAAGTAATATACTTGAAACTTTGTGAAACGGTGAAAACTGCATAAAACTAGCCAATTACACACAGTCTCCAATTTTTAAATTTTTTAATAGAATTTAAATAATTGAAATAAAACTAAAACTACAGATAGCACAGTTTATTTACCTTAAAATTGCATCAGGGGTACCCCTTACAGCAATGAATCCTGAATTCAAAGGTTGAGCCTTGTTGTTCCTGAAGGTCAGAGCCATATGAAAATTAGGATGATCACGAAACATCTGCCCTAAATCATCAACCACTGCTATATCAGAATCAGTGAAGATGTAATGAGTAATATTCCTCGGATTCTGAGAAAGCTTATGAAGTCTTGTATCTAAATAGGTCTGTAAAGAAGCAAACAAAAGGTTGTTCATATAAATTTGACATTTTTATCATCTTCAGATAATGATAAAACAAGACTACTAGCTCTATATGGGTGACATAACGTCAAAGAGAAAGAACAATGAAGATAGCAAAAGACTCTGATTTATTTTGGTGAATGTGATTGGGGTAAAAGACAACTATAGTATTGATACTGCAAATAGTGGACAGACAGTTCCACAACAAGTATTCACGGACAAGCAACTATTTTTAACCGAAAAAGATCTGTATATACTATGGATGCAATGTGATCTTACAATGTAAGACCTGATCCTTTGGAGCATCAACTTGTCTCTTGAATATTCACCTTGTATGGGATACAGAGAGACCCTATGTCTGTGCACTGAAAGGTCCGAAACTGGATCTGTGAGAATAATCACTTCGCTCTGGGGCATAGCTACCTGCATATGTTATCCATAACCAAATTTTAAATGATGTCAGTCTGGTATAACTGTCAGAAAATGAGCTCAATGCCAAATAACAATATGAATTACACAATATGTGGACCGTTTACAAAGTGTAAGCCTGGATTTCAGTTTGTGAAACAGAGGAAAACAAATATAACAAACAGTGATTTGATTGATAGACAGTTAAGATATCTGAGTGTAGTTTTATTGACCAGTGGGTTCAATTTGGGTGCAACCAATTGGTTAAGAATTGTAAGCATGCAATTCGGGAAACTTCAATATACTTCAATTATATCCCTCACACTAATAGTATTTTCAGAAGTAAAAAAGAATCTCAATTTGCTGCTGTGTTTTTTTATCTGGAAAATGTCACCAGTCACCACTACATTTTCACCAATATAGTAAGAATAAAGTAATCTTCGCTACTTTTCGACAATAATTTGTGTCTCCAATGTGCACTCATTTCCCTTAATTACTTAGATTTTTGCCAACACTAATATACAATTCAAATAATATATTAATATAGACGTTGTGCTAAGGCCGTATCAACATCGTATGTTCTCTTCTTTGATTTGGTGGGATAAACTTATTCTACGGCATATAATGTAATAGTCGACACAATAATCAAAGGTAATACGCTCTTTCTTTGTAATCTGACAAACCCACAAAATATATTCAATAGTTACCTGAATGAAGTTAATGAAGACATTCAACACAGCCATTGACCTGTCCACCTTATTATATGAAGCGTTGCCAACAATTGTATTTGATGATTTATCATCTACTTTATCAGAAGAATTATAAATAGTAAAGACAGTGACAAATGCAATACTTCCATCTACACCTAATCTTCCGTTTGAAGAATGGGTCCTGTTAAGAGCTTTTGACCCTGTGAAATGCGTAGATGTAAAATGCATGAGAATAAATAGAAACCAAAAACAATGGACCGTAATTAGAAGTAATATGCAAAACCTCAAAAAACGAAAATATTCAAACCTTTACAATCTACAAAAAAGTGCCATATTTATTGGATATAATAATAGTTACAAGTTTTTCTAGATTATGAAACTTATGTAAATAAAAAAATCCCTTATACACAATCATTATGCGGATCATTATAGATAAAACAATAAAGGAAATTGAGAGCAGGCAGAGAGATAAATATCTTTAGTATAAGATTTATGATAAATAAGGTGATATCCACAAACTTGCGCTTTTGGCATATGGTTCAAGTTGCAAGTCTTATGAGACATATACAAAAAAAAAAACTTTACACATTAATAACACCTAATTCATGGCACGTCATATTGGCAAGAGTGGTATCGTAAAACTTTAAATTTCTGTTAAAGTAGATTCATGAGTAAGTTGATATCAAACGATACAAGAAGAATAACCCAAACCGAGAAAACAATTTCATGCATCTGCAATAACAATAAGCCAAAGTAACACAAAAAAATCCATGAGACCGAGAATCAATTTTAAAAGCAAAACACTGAATACCACCATAGTAATGACAAACCATTCCCATATTTAAGATTTTGTGATTAAACTGCTTAATGCCAATAATAGACCCCCAAATTCCCAATGAGTCAAAACCATCCTGGGCAATGCCATGGCAGGAGCCTTATAGCACTACGTTTACCTTTTACAACATCAAATCAAACATGGTAGTATATAAGAAGCAACAACACTTCAAAACACAAACTGATATTAACTCTTAAAGCTAATAAGGTCTAAGAGCTCGCGCACATACATATTTTTATATCTTTCTGATTTCCACATTACTCATCAGTTAATTAAGTTGTTTTCCTTGATTACATTCATAAATTAAAATGTTAAAAAATCGTTTAGCATCTTAAATTACATTTATGATGATATCTAATGAGGCTTTCAAGAAAAACAAATACCAATTCCACATTTGTGAATGATATTTCATCAAAATCCCGAAGACAATTTTCATAATGCTATTAAGACGCTCATAGTGCAAGGAGAGCCCTCAATAACATTATCGGATACAACAATAGATTCTAAGACAACCTATGTGGAATCACACCATTCTGCACAAAAAATTCAAGAATTAGACCATAATTTAAATAACTATTTTATATAGAGACAAAAAGAACCTTGGCATTGCAGACGATTTGACAAGCCTTGGCCAGCAGCAGGACCAAGAACCAGATGATCAAATTTCTTGTTTAGTTGTTTACGGGATTCCACCATTTTTGAGTTGTTCAGCTCCCTGACTGATGAGAATAAAACTAAGTTCCCTTGTAAAGCTCAATTATATATGACAAAAAGATTCATACTTACAAAAGAAATAGTGAAAGGATTGCCTACCAGAAAATAGATGAGTAATGAGGAAAATTAAAAGAAGACCAAAAGCAAAACGACGCCAACCACTGAATATTTTCATGCTTCATAAATGCTCACTTGAAATTCAATACCATGCAAAAAGAAGAGGATGAAATAATGCCCTGCAACCAAGGCACTTTAGCTGCAGAAGATATAGAAAATGAACTTAGACTGGTGCTTTAATGCTTAAATTACATATATATGAGAAATAAAAAGATGGATAAAACATGGCAAACTTTTTCATACACAATTTTCCTGGTTAAGCCCGCCAAAAATAGAAATATTTGCGTTTGAAAAAAATGGGGGAATCGTGTGAATTTAAGGCATATTATATCTAAAAGCGAATAATAATAGTTTAGCTCCATCAAAATATGCAAATCACCAGCCTTAAATGGGCAAGAACAGGTGATCTGGCAATTATCACAAGTCTGACTCAGGTGCCAAAAGATGTTCCGTGGTGGAATGAATCTTAGAACTGGGACTAAAGTTGTAAGCTCTTATGATCAACTGGAAGAAATCTTTACCAAACTATAAGGGGGCCAAAATTCAATTTAACTTGTATGCTCCAGCTTGAGGGAGAGTTTATTCATGACATAGTTAACCATATACCTAGGGAATATCATGCATGCACTTGGGAAGTAGCAATGTTAATAATCTCCTAGTAAATGTACTGTAAATTATATTTATACTTATTTATTGCTAAACTCAAATTCCATCAGAGATGTGAAAAGGGCAGACTTGACTAGTGTTGGAAAGTATTTTAATTGGAAAGTATTTTATATTCGGGGTTATATATCTTCTATTAATAATTAGGGTTCAATTTATATTCCTGATATCGTTTACTGTTTTCCTAATTTCATGAAATTAGAGATTATATAAATCATGTTATAAACATTCAACCATGATAGAATCTGATATAGAGAGAAACGTGCAGGGGGAACTTGTAAGTTGAATCTGAAATCATACGTTATGATCTGATTAATAGAGAGAGATTACAAGGTTTTTATACCAATAGTTCTGACAGTCTTTAACAGACTGGGAAACTTATAGATGTTTCTAACTAGAATTATAAGTAACAAATATCAGAAAAAGACAGCAGTATCTAACTAACTATAAATATCACGATATCATTCCTCTTGTGTGATGGCACACTTTTTCCTCAAGCAAATCATGTATCTTTTCCCCCTTTTCAGATAAAAAAATGCATGGGATGCAAGTTTGGCCAAGTAATAGGAGGGTTGCAGAAGAGATATTGAGAACTGCCCTTCTTTGTATAAATATGTGATGTAACCAAACAAGAGGAACTAACAATAAAATGCTTCAGTATGTGATGGGTGAAGGTGACAAATAAGCCCCTCAATCTTTACGAGGTGATGTTTAAGGTGGGGAAAACAGGTATTTTGTCTGTGACAAAAATAAAAGACGGGACCGTTAATCACAACCACGGTTTAGTCCAAGATCAACCACTATTGTGGTCACAAGTAATACAACGCCAAAAACTCTACATAAACAGTTGTTTAGGCATGGCATACATCCATTCCTCCATGACTTACGGCGACAGGTAACCCCGGTAGCATTAGTACTAACTAATGCGGTTTTAAATTGCAGTCTGTAATCACAATTGCATAAGTTTACAATTTAAAACCTTAGCAACTAGCATAAATTTCCAAAACACAACATATAAATACAGTAATTTATGGAAACTGAGTTCATAAAATTACTCTTAAACTTGCAGCCAATATTTTCCAAAGGAAACATCTTAACAATCAGTGTGTCAGTTGCGACAATCAGTAATTTGAAAATCAGGTTTCATTGCTATGTTAGATAGTTTGTACTATAAACTACTTCAGGTTCAGTGGCCAAGCTTCAATTTCATCGTCATCGTCATCCACATCAATCAACTTGTTTACGGTGATTCTACGCCTTGGTCATGAGGTGAATGTACCAATATCTCATACCCATCACTGGATGTTTCTGAACCAGAAATTCCTTTCTGTAAGCCTCTCTAAGCACGACAGTCTGAGTCCTAATCTTATTAGAAATGTAAAATATACCAGGATGATGAACCAAAGCCTTCTTAAATCTTGAGCCCAACCCCAAACACTCTCCATAACAAAGCAAATTCTCTCTTTCTGTTTTCTTTGACACTAAAAGAGAAAGCAGCTCGTGCAAAATCGCCACTGTCCACTTCTCTGCCTGGTCACTATTCGAGTCAAGATGAAACGCGTCTTCATATGGAGAAATGTAAGGCAATGTTTGCCAACCCTCAACCCAAGTCTTCACCCTCTTCTCTAAAGCAAAATCTTTGGGCAAAAACATGGGAAATGGAATATCATGTTTTCTTTTATCTGCAGCATAGTTCAAGCTCATCTCCCTCTTCTCTAACTCAGACACAGAGAGTTCTTTTCTCCATGAAACAAGTTCTAAAGCAAGCACTTCCTTTCCAGACAATGGATCTTCTACAACACAAACATCAAAATAATCAGGGTAATCAGCCAAAAGGGTTGTAATATAATCATGAGGAAGACCCATATCCCATTTCAGCTTCTCAATTACATAAATAGGCAATCTCGCCATGCCAGCAAGCATTAGAAGCCTTGCAAGCCTCTGAGCAGCGTCTTCACGGTTAGCGGGACAATCATGGACAGCCATTTCTTCTTTGTGAAGAGATAAAGCTTGAGTAGTGAGCTTAACACGCAGAGGAACACCAGGACTCGGTTGAAATTGTGCGAAAACATGACGATATTTGCCAACGAATTTCATAGTTGTAGTGGGAAGGTTAAGGGAAGGTTTCAGCATAGAGGCATTGTAGATGGTTAAGGATTTGGAAGGCGATGAAATAATTTGATTCTTGAGAGAAATTATCTGTTTGAGATCTTTCTCTTTCAGGACTGCTGTATCGAGATTCGGGTCTCGAACCCATTTGACCTTCGCATTCACGAAAGTCCTAATGTGGTTGAACTGGTGAAAGAGTTTTAAGGAACTAGCCATTAACAACCAGCTCACTACAATACCCTGTAAAGTTGAAATAGTCTGTCATAGGGTAGAAATTTTGTTTCTAAGACTAAAACTATAAAACTTGTATTAGAGTTATAGAATTAGAATTTAACCGATATATGCATTAAATGTAAATTATTCATGAATTGTAAATTTCATCGATGTAAATTACAAAAAAATAAAATAAAATCATATAATAATACTTTAAAATCCCTAAAAAAAACACAAGGAATTAACACAACAAGTTCATTCCTCATAGTTCATGAATTAATTGAAGTTGATGCAAAATTAAAACTGCACTTAGAAAATGAAACTAGCTACAATACAACATGGAAGAAGAAGAAGAAGAAAGCATTTTAAGCATCTATGGCGTGAATTGCACCGCTTTAGCACACAATTGGAAAGCGGATTAGAGCTTCGTGCTGCTGCGACGCAGTTCACTGGTGCAATGCACTTCAGCGACGCAAATCGTGCTGGAATCGCATCCTCTGGCACGCTACAATAGGGAGGAAGGAAAATAAGAGAAATAAAAAATAAATTAAAGGAAAACCTGGACAGAGTTGCTCACTGTTTATGGCGGCCGACAGCTAACTCCGGCTGCGTTTACCGGCCAAGTTTTGGTTTTCACGGCGAGTTGAGATCAGTTGTGGTTTTGATCTGAGTTTTGTTTTATATTTTTTTAATTTTTTTTTTAAGTCATTTAAGACACAACCGGCAGGTAAAGGCGGGTTCGGGTCCAAAATGTGAATCCGACCCAAACCACACGTGGTATTCGTAGATCCCTTCCAGCCATATTTGCATACTTGTAGGTCAAGTCACGGGTGAGAGTATCATTTTACACTTTGACAGTATTAATCTTAATTAAATTGAATTTAAAAATCTAAGTATAAGATAATTGTTTTGTAAGCAATTCAGCTGAAAAATATGTCAATGGAAAAATTATGAATGTTTGAAGAAAGAAATTAACGGCGTACCTCATGGAAATGCATAGTTGCTATACTTAACTGCTCCCAATTTGGGTGAATGCGGTTATTTATTTTTTTTCAAGTGAAAGCGCAAATATTTTTGTGTTATGACATTCATGTGTCCCTTAATGTCTATAATTATGGATGGGAATAGGTTAGGCTGTCAGTAGGGGTCTATGGCCTGACCTACTTGTGGTCTGGTCTGACCTGCTCTATTTAATAAAAAGACTAGGTTCAGGCTGTTTTTAAAGCCTATTTATTTAAATAGGTTAGACTCATAAAAAAGCCTAGACCTAACAGGTCGGTCTATATATATTTATTATTTATTAATATTATTTTTTATTATTATATTAATAATATTATTTTCTATTTTAAATTATATCAATTAGACAATCACTTAGTAATCATTCCATATTCAGTAGTCGTTCCATATTCGGTAGCGGTTCTATATTTGGTAATCGTTTCATATTCGGTAATTGTTCAATAAGTCAATCACTCAGTAGTTGTTCCTTATTTGTTTAAGAGGTAATAATGATGCGTTTAAAAAGACTTTTAAAAAGGCTTACAGACCAGGCCAAACTATTAAAAAGGTTAAGTCATGCCGAAAAAAAACCTATAATAGACCGTAGGCCAGACTTAGGCCGAAAAAATAAATCGTATGTCAGGTTCTGACCTTTCAAAGCCTGGTCTGGTCTATTCCCACCCCTATTCATAATTAATGATTCAATGATAAAAATAATTTTTAACACAATACTATAATTTTATTAGCGTTTAATTCTCTTAAATTGATCATAGATATTTCTTATATCCCTAATCTTTAGTATTTATAGAGATTGACACACATATTAACAACAATAAAGTTAGATAAATCTAGACCTTTAATTAATTTAATAAAAGTAAAATGCATGCTTTTGATTTTGTAGTGTTATAAATAAAAAAATCAATAATTGTATCTTGATTTCTTAATAGAACTAAAATTTTAAGACAAAATTAGAAAGCTGAAAGGACTAAGGATTAGGGACAAAAGGATAATTAGGAATCAAGAACTATTTCTTTTACATAATGGAATTATGAACTATTATTATAAAAGATCAAAATTGTATCTTTCAATTTTTAAAAGATCAAAATTTATTCTTTTTATCTAAAAATTTATATTTTTATATTTTAACAAGTATCATAAATATACTTGTTAGCATGACCTTGTTATAATTAAATTTTTAATTTATAACAAAATTTTGAAATTTGAGTGCAATTATTATCTATCACTAAAAAGGCTATTTATCTACTCTATCTCATAGAGTATACTATCAAGCATTTATTAATCGATATCATTATATATATATATATATATATATATTTTTAGTAGGTGCAGGTATCAAGCATTTATCACCCGTCTAAAATTTGGATGGTCATCCCTCCATTTAAACCGTTTAAAATCGATGTAATTTACCCGTTAATTCGTAAATCGTTTGCACTTTTTT
>JBBPBR010000003.1:58480142-58491687 GCA_037974775.1 Cicer pinnatifidum
TTTTGGATAATTTGGTTTTCGAATGGGTTAGAGATATTTGCCCCCCTAATTTAAGCTCACCGTCTATCTAAATAGTTAATTTTGACTCAATTTATAGTTTGTTCTCTCATTTAGTATTTTAGATTAAAAAAATAATAATATGACATAATTTAAATTATATTATTTATAATAAAATAATGTGAAATAATCAAACACTTTTTATATTATAAGAAAATATCAAAAAATTATATTTTTAATTTCAAATATTATTTATTTTTGTAATTTAATTAAAGACATATAAATAATTAATTCATATAGAAGATTATGCATCATAAGTTCATATGTTTCATAATAAGCATGACTACCAACATGGTTGCAGGATAATTAGGTAGAGGTTTTCAAACTCTCTTGACAAAAAAGTATCTTAAAGATAGTCAACAAAAATTTTAATGATCATCTGAAGCTTTATAAAAATCTGATATCGTTGGACGAATTGTAGAAAAATGAAAAGGCAAAGCTTTTCAAGTAAGATTATTTTTTAGATAAGTGTGTCTTATAATATATTTATTCATACTATAGTTTGACATGGTTGATACTTATTTATTCAGAATTTAAGCAATAGAACTCGTGAGAGAGCGTCGAAACCCTTATATTCATACAAAAAAACATCTATCGATACTCATATATTGTGGAAATATGCTCGTAAAAATAACGATGATGTAGTCGATAACAAATTGTTCAACAAGTACACGAACAATGTGTAAATATATAATAACATTAGTTGTAACACTAATTATTTATTTATTTGTTAATGACTTGTGAAAGTGTTAGTGATAAACTTATCTTTTTGGTATTAATATATGTTAATTAGGAGATATCATCTCAATGAGAGACATAACACACCAATTGTAAGGACATACTTAGTAAAAGTAAAGTATTAAATGTTCATGAGTATTTTGATTATGTAAGGGGTAAAGAGTTTGAAGTCAATCCAAAACACTATTATCAAGGATTAAAATAAAAAACCCAATCTTACTTGCGAAGGAAGGATAATGAAATAAAATTGTCAGGAAGTTGTCCACAAAATATGCATACCTTTAGCGATAGAGTTACTTCCAATCTTATTGTTTTCAAATAACTTTTCTGAGGTAATTAATTATTGAATTAAAATACAACATTCTATTTAATTAATTGATGTATCTGCTAATTAAAAAGTTCATTAAATGCTTTATATTGATTTATGGTATCTCGTCTTGTGTATTCCACTTGTCATCTCCTACTTATCGCGTGATAGATAAGGAAAATATGTACAATATTTTAGAGACATTTTACGATAAACCATTCTTGGGGCGAGAGTCTCAATTGATATTGCTTTAGAGTTGGATGTCCCCTTGCGTATACTTAATGAAGTTGGGGATACAATTGTCCATACTTTAGCTACGATTTCAATTACTATCAATATGTAGTGTTATATTGCTTTGATTTTGTCTCGAGATTTCAAACTTTTTTAGACTCTTTCTACAATCCAAAGTAAATGGTAATGATGTTAAGGTGAACGAGTTAGTCACGTCAAAAATGTTGGTATATTGATATATATTGTAAAGATGAATGCTATGGACAACCCCTCACTTAATGCTTTACTATTTAAGCATTAATTAATAATTAACTAACTTAATTTCTTGATATTTTAGATTCAAACACAAAAATTTCAACAAGTCAGACAAAATAAGAAAGTTGGATCTTGTAATATGTCGATTGCAACACCAAAACAAAGTCTTGCAAAATAAAGACTTCAAAAAAATATCCCTAAAAAGGGTGTTGCACCTCTGTCTCAATTAGCGCAGTATCTTGAAACATTTGTAGAAACAATTTTGTCTACAAATATATACGTGCATGAAATACCAATTGATAAATGTATTTTTTGTGTTTCTTATGTAAAAAGTATTAGTAAAGAGCATATGATAGAGTTTTTCAAACATCAAGAAATAGGTGTCTTTGTTATCTCCATATATATAAGGTATTCCAAATAATTTTATATGAATGAATTATTTTTTTGTATCAATGAATCCGTGAGTTGATGTTATATTTTCATTCAAGATACATGTGTGAAAAATTGGTGTGGCCATGTCAATTGATCAACAAATTTTCCTTCATATATTCCCATTAAATATCCATGTTTGAAAATGATCCAACTCGGGTCAAAGATTATATAGTTGATGTATTGATGGACAATAAAGATCATTCATATAAGTTGTTTATTATACCATATAATTATGAGTTAGATTTTCTTTCAAATTTAATTTATGGTATATTATTTTCTCCTTTTATACTTGATTTGCTTATTGAATTTTTTTGAATTTTATATATATATATATATATATATATATGAGCTATCTAAATATTATGCGTTCAAAGGGAATCTAAAGTTTTGAATAATAAACCGAACAAGATTATGTGAAGACTAATACAAGTTTTATATAGCTCTACCTATTACATTTTATGTATGATCATAAATATTGTTACAAAATCTTATAAAATTAACATAAGATTCAAGTTCTGTCTTATAAATCATTGCATTAATGTATATATTTTTATTTGTCTAGTGTTCTCGTAAAAAAAAAAAAAGAATTGATTATGGGTATTATGTTATGAGGTTCATAAAAAAGATTGTCATTTCCTAATCAAAATGTGATTCAAAATATGATATGTTAATTATATTATATATAAGTTTATATTGTTATAATATTTAATATTTTTATCCGATATTGTTATATTTTATAGTACTTTGATCAATTCAGATCGAGTTACTCTAAAGATCAATTAACTAAAGTTAAGGAAGATTTGTGTCAATATGTGTTCGAATTAAGAATCATATGACACATTGTTGATTCAGTGTTTTTTAGAAATTATTTAATCTTTCGAAATTCAGTGTTTGGTCTAATTGGTATGGCCCTATACTACAATTGAGTTTTTCACCGATTTCAATCTTGTCAAAGCAACCAAGTTTATCTATAGTATTGATTGTTTTAGCTTTGACTATATATATTGGTTACTCAATTAGTATAATTAATCGTGTTTGTAACAAAGTTGCAAATGACTTGACTCAGACAACTAAGACTATATGATCTAGATGATAACAATAATTTTGTTTTAAGAGATACAAAAAATATTAATTAATTTTGAATTTGTATTAGAGATTAGTTATCAACTTAACACAAAATTTTCCTATATGTTATAATTTTGAAATTTTAAGATATCATTATAATTTTGTCCAAATATGTTCTTGTGTACTTCAATAAAATATTGAAGGAAAAAAATATGTGCTTCTATGCAGATAGTCAATAAAATGTTGGATATTTTGATTAAAATAACTTATTCTTTCACAAAAACGTTGTTATTGGCTGACCTTTTACAACTCTTTATAAGAGAAAGTGTTATTATAGATCACATTAGAGAACGTTTATATTTAAAAAACGCTATTATATTTTGAAACACTTTATAAAATGAAGTGCTGTTATAGATTTCATTCAACAACGATTACATCTAAAACATGTTGTTATAAGTTACATTAAATAATATTTTTTATTTTTAAAAATGTATTGTCTATATTTTTAATAGTGCTGAATGAAACCAAATGATAAATCTAATAAATATGTATAATTAAATATACTTACAATATCAACACAACACTTAGCGGAAGAAAGATATTGAGAAAATATATGATAAATGTAATGTAGTAGTGATATGATATAATATGCAATGTATATAACAAGTAATAACCACAAGCAACGTCCCATAACTCAAATCAATATTGTCTAATTTACAACAATGCCACCGTATTCTCATTTCCTTCTTCAATCAATCAATCAATCAATCTCAATACAAAGAAACAGTTATTAACTAACTAACTACCACATTCTCCCCATTTTCTTTCTTCTCTCTTACTCAAATGGCAGGAGTGAACCTGGACGGAAACCCAATCCCGCCGGTATCAATATGCATGATCGGCGGCGGTGGATTCATCGGATCACACCTCTGCGAAAAACTAATGTCCGAAACTTCTCACAAAGCCGTAGTTATTGATGTATCTTCCGACAAAATCAATCACCTCCTTCATAACTCTCTTCCTTGGGCTAATCGTATCGAGTTCCATCACATGAATATCAAGAACGATTCGCGCCTTGAAACTCTCATCAAAACCTGCGATCTTGTATATATTTTTTTTCTTTTTTTCTTTCTTCTTTAATTTTTAACCACGATATATGAATACTAACACACAACAACACTGGTAATGATTTGATAAAATAAATTAATTAAATGTAATTAATGTGTCGTGTAATGTTTGACACCTGCACCGTGACGCGTCTTTGATAAGAAATGTTGGTGTGATGCTGCGATTTTTTATAATTTTCTGGTTCAATTTTTATTTAATTATTTTAAAATTTTAATAATTTTGGTTGATGTTGTTGTTATTGTAGACTATCAATCTTGCTGCGATTTGCACTCCGGCGGATTATAATACACGGCCTTTGGACACTATTTTCAGTAATTTCATTGATGCGATTCCGGTGGTGAGTTTTTATTTTTAAGTAATTTGATTGAGGATATTTGAGTATGCTTTTTTTTTTGGGTGCAAAATTTGTGTATGCTTTTTTATTTCACGTTTTTATGAGTTGTAGTTGTTTGTGTGATGATGCAGATTAAATTTTGCACTGAGAATGACAAGCGTTTGATTCATTTTTCCACTTGTGAGGTGTTTGGGAAAACTATAGGTAGCTTTCTGCCTGAGGAATATCGACAGGTACAGCAATTTCATGTAGTTGGATGGTTAGTTTTCAAATCTAATCATTTGGTTGTATTTGAATTATTTTCTTCTTTTATGTCAATTTAATATATTTTTATAATTAATTAAAAACTATTATAATTTACAAATGTAATGTAACATGTAACAGTGAAATCTATAAAATCTTAGTTTTACTATTTCCTTTACTGTAGATAGTGAAGAGCAAGAAACAATGTAAGAATAATTTAATTTGTGATTTTTTAAGTCACAAATCAATTCATTTTGAATCATAAAAGCAACCAACTGAACATGATAATGACACATAGACACTCAATAATAGTTTAAGAAAAGAAAGTGATTAAGTGTAATCACACGAGTCACTAATATGTTTGTGTTTGAACTAACATATGTTGAATACTGAATATATATCTTTGATTAGAAGTGTTGGTGCTACATTGATCAAACTTCATGTTTTTTATATTTATTTGTCTACTTAAAACAAATTTGAATAATGCAGGACCCCCAATATTACGTGCTCAAAGAAGATGTTAGTCCTTGTATTTTTGGTCCTGTTGAGAAACAAAGATGGTCTTATGCGTGTGCAAAGCAAATGACAGATAGGCTAATTTATGGTAAACAAGGAGTTGTATTTTGCTTTTGATTATGATAGTTATGATTATATTTTCTTCTTTTTCTTCTTCTTAACTTACTTTTCAGAATTAATTAATCTATAGCTGAGCATGCGGAGAATGGCCTAAAGTTCACTATTGTGAGACCTTATAACTGGATTGGGCCTAGAATGGACTTCATTCCTGGTGTGGATGGCCCAAGTGATGGTGTCCCCAGAGTTTTAGCTTGTTTCAGTAATGTAACATCAGCTAGCTGATTCTGTTTCTTGTTCATGTCTTCATGTTATTGATATATATACTCCGCTGGTTTTCTCAAAGCTTCTTGTTTCAGAATCTCCTGCGTGGCGAGCCGCTCAAACTCGTTGATAGTGGACACTCTCGGAGAACTTTTCTCTATATCAAAGATGCAATTGAAGCTGTTTTGTTAATGATTGTAAGTTAAAGAGGTGAATTTTTTGGAGTAAACATTTATTTTGGTTCTTAAATGTGCAAAAGCAGTGTCTATATTACCAAAACATCAAAAACATCCCCAAGTATGTCATCTATTAATAATATCATGGACCGAACTGACTAACACAAGACACATTCAAAACCCAAACTAACTAACAAAAAGATATATCTAAAGATTAAACTGATTAACAAAAGACACATCCAATAATATGTTTGTAATTTTGAACTGTAGAGATACCACTTGACATATCCAAGGACACAAATGGCTGTTTGATGAATTATTGGTTTTTATGATGCTATCATGTCAAATGTAGGATAATCCTGACAGGGCAAATGGACACATCTTTAATGTGGGAAACCCAGATAATGAAGTATCTGTGAAGGAACTAGCTGACCTTATGATACAGGTAGCTTTTAAATTAGTTTTTAGATAGGTTCGTGCCTTTGACTTTCAAGAAAATTAAACAGCTTTAGTTCTTTTTTTTTCTTCATCAAGGTATATGCCAAAGTGGCTGATGTACCTGCCTCTAGTTTATCAACTCTGGATGTGAGTGCAGAGGAATTCTATGGTAAAGGCTATGACGACAGCGATAGGCGCATCCCAGACATGACAAATATCACAAGGCAGCTTGGTATTCTGACATTAAATCTTTTGAATCTATAATATTTCTGCAGAATTTCAACATTCTTCTTACTGTTTATTCTTCTGTTGTTAGGTTGGAAGCCAAGTACATCTCTTGATGAACTGTTGGATTCTACTCTCCAATATCAACATCAGACATATTCTCATGCTATCAAGACAGAACTATCACAACCTTCAGCTTGACTAACTGCAACAAGTTGAATTGAAGATTTAGTTTACTTCTTATTTTTATGTAAACATGTCACTGCCATGAATGAGAGGCAACCTGCTAAATGTATATGATGCACTAATTGTGAAGTCTAGATCACAAGTCTAGTGTAGTATATCTATAGTCATATGTCTTCTGCTTATTCTTCTTGTAACTCTAGCTTTTTTATGCAAATCCTTCCTCTTTTTTGTCTTTTGGAGTATAGCACTTGATTTCTTTTAAATCAACCCAATTTGTGAGAAGTTTAAATTATATTTCCAACCCTTAACAGATTAAATTATACTTCCAACCTTTAACTTTAATTTATTTTAACACAAATGAACCAACAACAAAAAAATGTACAAGGCGGACTAAAATAATCATTTAAATTATTTCATTTACAACGAAAATTTTAAAATGTTACATTATTCTTACAAGGAAATCTCGCATACATTTGAGCATAAACTTAGACATACATCTAAAAAATATAGAAATAAAAAAAATAAAAATAAAAAAATTAAACAATATGTATTTTTGTGTTTGTGCCCAAATGATGTGCCCAGCCAAGTATTTTCCTTACATATGCATGCATGGAAAAACGCAATTTTAGCGTGCAGGGTTTTCTCAGTAGTAATCAATGAAAATTTCAAACCAAACTTAATATGGATGTACGTCTAAGAGCTTGTGATGCTTCATAATCTCAAGCTAAATCCAAGGTAAAACAAAATATCAAAGAAAGAAAAGTTACAACCAAAGAAAAACTGATTACAAGTGATGTTTGTCATCGGGTTATGACAGAAATGATGCAGCAAAAACTAAATTAAACAACATCTTAAGAATCTATGCAACACCAACTATGTAAGCATTCCATGAATCTTGTTGCTGAAAACTTGTTGTCTCTTCATATTTTACATCCTTTGCTACACCAAACCCCTCAGTTCTTGTAATTTCTGAGCTGTCTGGCATCGCTCGAACCCAAAAGTGAACAGACTGAAATCCAGCCTCTTCTAAGCAATCCCTGATCTCAGGCAATGTCCACCTGAATAACAAACACTTTATAAGGTCAGAAACTACAAAAAATACAAAATGTAACAAGAATACAATAAAAGTTTGAGCTATTGGAAAATATTCGTATATGATTTGAAGGGTAACCATAAAAAGCAACTTACAGCCGCCAGCTGTATGAAAATGCATGGCGAAGTTTTCTCTGTTCCTTTTTCAAATGAAAATGAAGGCTAATCCTTGTTTTCCGTTGAATAATATCGAATTCAGCTTGCTCCCATACATACTGCAGATTTTGATCACAAAGTTCAGATCATAAAACCATTATCCAGGATAATATTCACAGTTACAGCAATCCCATATTGGTTATTATTTAATAACTTCAATGTTTGATAATCATAGAAATTCACATCAAGAACCTTATACCGTAAAATTAGGAAATCTTCTCTGAAGCCTCAACTTGTTCTCTGAAGATGTACCTCCATATAAATCCATTACGAAAATTCCACCTTTCTTTGACAAGGCATCACGAGCATGCTTGAAATAAGAAACCAGATCAACTCGTTTATGTAGGCAACAACAGCTGTAGTTAAAAGCACACACAATATCTCTTCCATTCAGAGGAAAGTTTTTCTTAGTTAACTCGTCGTCTCGAGCCGCAGAGTTTGTTGGAATGTCAGACTCAAGCACATCATCATTCTGGAGGTTCTCTGTATTCTGCGACAGTGAAATGTTCCTTATGAGCTCCTCAGGAACCATTTCCACTAGTTTAGACTGCAGAGGTTGTAGGACATTCCCGTGAAAGAGAGATATTCTAGAAAACCCATCAGCCCCAATTTTAGGTATATTATTTTCCAGGCACCAATTAAGTGCCTCGAGATCCAAATCTAATCCTAAAGCTGTCTTTCTTGGATCACTACGAAGCCATTCTGTACTGCCAAATGTAAATCAATGCAAGATAAGTAGATCAGGGCCGACGTAAATTATCAACACATATAAAGGATTAAGTTACACTAATTTAACGCTTTGAGACATACAAGAATCAGCAATAAAAAGTTTAGAAATGAAACATCGTGAGGAATTAAATGTAGACTTCATCCAGGATATAAAGCAACCATGTAATTTAAAATCAAATCAGATTTTACATGCACATAAATAATGAAAGAGCATAACCCACAAATAATCATAACAATAATCGCAAGTGATCAAAACCAATAGTAATTTGTCAGTAATATTGGTGATAGTGAACAATTTCTTTAAGCACATTTTAACATTTAGAAGAAAATACAACTTCAAGTCTTCAACTTATCCAAGGAGATCACAATTTTATGTCAAAAAGGGGTGAGATAAGATAAGCAAACCTTCAAATGGAATGCACTATTAATGATTATAACAACAAGAGACTATTTGGATCAATTGAGCTTATCTATTGACATAAGCACGTGTGAAACTGTTTGGGAGAGCTTACGGAAACAATTAATGACATGTCGATAAATTGTTTCAGCTTATTTTTATAAGCTTTCAATGATAGCTTATGAATTGAAAACAACTTATAGCTAATACGAAAAATAGTTTAACTTTAATTTATCTTTTGTTATAGAAATAACTTGTGCATATAAACCCTTATATGATAAAAGCTTACTCTATAAGTGCTTAGTTAAGTTGTTTAACCTAATAGATGTCAGCAACAAGAATAGAATGAGAAAATATACCTAAGGAGGGCAGTGCCACAAAAATCTTCTTGAAGATGAAGAGGTATCCTTCCACCCACGTACGTGAGAAAGAACTTTTGCAAATAACTAATGTCTCCTTTGGGAGACTGCAATAACAAAATAGAAAAAACATGAATCACAAAAGTCTCTGTGAAAACAGCTTACGACATGTCCATAAACTGCTTTGTTTATTTCGTAAGCTCTCCAGGATAGTATGAAAATGAAATAGCTTATAGCGTACATGAAGAAAAAAATTGACTTTATTTTATCTTTTGTTATACAAACTAATTTGTATCATTATATGATAAGCTATAAGCACTTAAGTTATTTATCCAAACATGGACTAAATCACAATAACCAATTAATTTGGCTGCTACTAAATGGAAAAAAAAAACTAAGTAACACACTCACATACTTCATAAACAATTAAAAGACTAATTGGTAGAGTTTATGAAAACAACTCATGACATATCCGTAAGTTGTTTTCAGCTTATTTTCATAAGCTCTTCATGATAGCTTATATAAAAAATTATATTTTATTTTCGTTATAGAAATAACTTATTACATAAGCTACAAGCTTCTAAGTAAAGCGTTTACACAAACATGACCTAAATCACAAAAACCAATTAATTTGGGTGCAGCTAACAAAACAACAACCAAACCCACTAAATAGGGTCGGCTACATGGATCTTCTATCGTACAGCAAATCTCTTTCCCGCTCATTAATCTCGAGTTCTTTCCTAATAGTTTTCTAGGTGTTCCTCTTTGCCTCAAGCGATTTGACTAACCTCCATTTGATCTACTCTTCATAACAACAGAATTAAGCAACAAGTTTTCATCAATGCACGATACCATCATTCTGATTCACCAAAAAATGAACCAAACAAAGAAGAAAAAACTAATAAGGAACAGAAACCTGAACAGATTGTTGGTAAAGGAGGAATTTCGAAGGCATATCATGTGATCGGTGTTGATGATTTTCATCTTTCTCTTCTTCTTCTTCTTCATTGTTGTTGTCAGCATCATCAGAGGCTTCTTCTATTTCTTCTTCAATGTCGTTTTGAGAGGGAGAAAGCAGCGTTGAAGAAGAAGAGAAAGACTGTGTAGTGTAATCTTCATTGTCTTGAAGATAGTAATCTCTACCTCGTTGACTTCTATCGTGCTTTTGTTTCTGCTTGTCTCGCTTTCCCATTCCGCCGCTAAAAACCCAAAACCCCTAATACCGTCTACTCTACTCTCTACTACTACTACACATCAAAAACAATTCACTCACTCTTACTCATATTTTATATTTGCTAAATCTATTTTTCAATAAATCTCTCCTAACTAAATAGTAATCAAAATTAGAAATTTTGTATTGAAAATAATAAATTTTAATTTTTCTTTATCTTAAAATATATAATAACATTATAATTAATTTAGTGAATTTTAAATTCAAACTCTTCCAACTTTATAAAAATTTATCTATATTTAATGACACTGTCAATAATTACAAAAAAAAACAAAACGATAATGATAATTTAAATCTAATCAACACTAATTAATCGAGCATAAAATCCTTGCTCTTATATTTAAACTACCACGAGCATAGAATTTTCACCCAATCTAACAATTGTCTAGAAATAACATAAATTTGATTAAGCATTGTATCGTTAACCTTTCAAATTAACCATAAACATATATATAACTTGAATTTTATGACGTATTTCCTTGCGTCCACCTACACTTCGAAATTTTGTCCATCCCAAAACATCAAAGATTCAAAAAAAAAAAAAAAACAGCTGCTTTAATGATTTTATCCCTTCCCAATCACTAATACACAAAAGCGATTGGTGATAAATTAATTTGTAACTCGAATTAAACACAAAATAAATTATTATTTTACGGTTTTTTATTATGAACTTATATACATTTTTTTATATATTAATTGAAATAAATTTTATTTAATAATATAAATGTTATTTTGACTAACTTTTTTAGAACTAGTCGAAGGTCAATATATTAGTAATCATTCATTAAAAATTATAATAATTGAGCTATAACCAAAAATAAATGTTAAAAATATTATGCTATAAATATAAAAATAAATATTAATATTAATTTTAAGTTTAAATTAATAATTTTTAAAAATGTACATGTAGATGATCAAATAGAAAATGT
>JBBPBR010000003.1:58493885-58509678 GCA_037974775.1 Cicer pinnatifidum
AATAAAGTATGTGTCACATGTACACACTATCTAGTGATTTAAAAATTTGGTATTCAATATCTGTACCACATTTATGGAAAATAATTAATTAATTATTGTTTATTTTGCTATGCACCTAGTCCAAATTATAACATTATAAATACATGCTACAATATCTAATAATCATCAAGTATCAATCTAAAAAAAATTGGATTGAAATAAAATTAAATTGTTACTCAATTTTCCAGTAATATTACAACTATGTGTGTTTGTGTTAAACTATAAAATTAATTTTATTTATTGATATAGAATAATTAACAATCAAAATTATTAGTAACTTTACAGTAAACTTAAACGAAAGTAACTTGTTGTTTAAATAAATAGACATCTATCATGACCTAATTAGTAAGTTCTAAATAGATTTTATATCAGTTATCAATACTAATTATAACTAAATTATAATAATAGTTTTTTTTCTTCGTAATTATGATTTTATTTGTCAAATTAAATATGATTGAATAGGTTAGGTGATCTAATATCATGTCTCACGTCACATATCACGTGTACTATATACTATTTTGTAACTGATATGGGGCAATGAGGGAAGTCGTGATCTTTTTGTAGTATAGCTCTGAACCCAAACCAAACAACAATTATTGGGTTTAAAAGGAAACAATTAACAATCAAAAGCATATAAAGTTTTGAAACCAGTTGTTTTTTAAAAAAGGAAATCTTTAACAGCATAGGCCGAAGCAGAAATTAAACTCTGCAACTCCTTCAGTGTTCTACCTCATATCACTGAATTGCACCTTCAATGACAAACTGAAACCAGCAGTGAATTTTCAAACTTATTTATTCACTAGAAAATTTCATAATTTCCAAATCTCATCACCAAGATACATAGAGGGGAACTGCTCAAAATTCAAGAGCCATTATCCTTTTTTTTTTTTTTTTTTGAGGAAATGCAGGAGCCAGAATCTAGTGAATTAGAATAAATACATTAACCAGATCTTGTGGGTGCTTATGACCATTCTTGGACTAGTAGCAAACATTTTCGTCAGTCATCATATATCAATAGGAAGAAACTCTATCCATTATCTTTTACAGAGAACATGTTACACAACAAAGTGAGCATATCAAATCAACGATATAACTGTTATATATATATAATATACTCTAATAACTTCCTATATTCGATTTCATCAACCCGGTATGCTTCGCCTCAGCAAAGTGACTCAAAGCACTATTCCCTAACAGAAGGAAAAAAAAAATCAGAAGTTAGGAAACAATTCAAACATGAAGGTAAAAATAATATACTACACTAAGTAATATGCACACTAATCATCTCCAAATGCTAGGAAAGACATGACCTGTGTGATCAACCCATAGGGCATAGGCTGAGATATTCAGGAAAGTCAGCCTGACTTTTATGGCAAAGATGTAAAGTTTATGAAGCAAATGATTATAGAATCAGTTTAAAGCAGAGCTGAAATATAAAAACACGGGATTCAACATAAGAATATAGAATAACACCACTTTAGATAATACCATGCATTAATGGACAGCAGCATTTCATAATCTGATGTATATTTAGAGCCTGATATGATATCTCTTGTGCATCAATTCACTCACAGACCTTTTAACCACACAAATGTGAATCAATGCGGTTATCATTTATCAAATAGAATTATAAATCGTGAATAAGAACTATTTTCCAAATTGTGAATTGAATCTTATCACTAATCATAAGATACATTATCAATAAGATCATGATGTTACTAAGTAAAAACAGGTGATTGCTATAAAAAAAGGTAAAAATAGGTGACATGTGCAAAAATATAAGGAAATATATTATATACGAACCACAATTATTCAAGATTAAAGTCCTAAATCAAGATAACAAAAGGATAGTGGTTGGCTACACAAAATCAACAAAAAGATGTCTGACTCCTCACTGCACAAAGTTTACGGGCAAATTGTGATTTATCAAAATGAATTGAGATTCTTGTTACAATCTATGTCCAAACAAGAAATGATTTGTGTGTATCATAAGATACTTGACAACGATGTGATTCAATGCAATCAATATTTTTTGAAAAGTCATCTGCTAGCAAAGTAAATGCAATAAATGCAAGACCGTGCAATCATGTCTAACTCATTCAAATGCATCAACATTGACAGCAAATATTGTAAACATCAATCCTTGCAAGGAGCAAACTCTTCACATAATTTTATCATTAAATAATATCTAATTATTTGCCCAACAAGTCAATAACATGAGTGGAGAGAGAGAGAGAGAGAGAATCTTTGCTTTATGAAAACACTCAAGGGAAGCAAGAGAGTTTTTAGAACAGTGCAAAGGGTGCTTGAGAGAGTTTAAACTTTGTAGGAAAGTCAACACTTTGTTTTCTGGTATTTTTAAAATTGAGGCACAATCCCATAAAATTCACTAAAATGAAATTCATTCAAAAGTGAACACAAATAACAAATTCTTTATGTCTGCTTTTGACATGTATTAACTTAATGGACAATCAAGGCAGACAAAGCAAAAACAGATGACCTGATTTCATTACATAAATTAACCCATAAGAATTATTTGTTTAATAAGATGAATACTAGTTTGCAAACTAGAACCTCTATAAATGATAAGGCACAAACATATGAAGACTCATGACTCGCACTCTAGCCTACTGTTTCGCACATAACTCAAGATTGCTGCTCTGGGCAGCAAACAAAAGTATTGCCTTTAGGTTATTAGTTAACTTTTGTAATTTCTATAGAAGAGCTCAGCAGTTATCAATTTCTAATTCATGGGACATGATTACCACTTGAAATGACTGGTGATCATAGATATCAGGGGATCTCTTAGACTCGGCATGGATTATGATAGACTACACCCCATTGTTCAATTCACCTTTTAGAAGCAGATCAAAATGCATTATTTTTTATGTAAATACTTGACGTTTTTTGGCTTGTTTCATTACTGAGCAAAATTTTCATTAAAAACTGTTTTAGGAATTGATTATTTTTTAAGATAATGGTTTCATTTTCTTAAACTATATTATTCTACTTAAATGGGGCAGCACATCCTCAGCACGGGTAAGAAACTTTTGTCATAGTGACACTGACATGAAGTCTATATAAGACTATAATGGTAAATGTCTAGGTGGTTTCTCTTCCTATTTATGATAGGTGGAAATGGTGTCACGTGCTAACTAAGTTTTATAAATAGTATAGGATGGATATCCACATTCCATATAGCAACAAATGAATAACCTATAAAAGAAAATAACTATTTGTGGTTTGGTCTAGTTCCCAGAACATGGTGAACCACAGTTCGAATTTGAATCCTCGCAGGGAGATAGTGTCCAAACATTTCTTAAATGTGATTGTCTTAACCCAAAAGACCTCAGGCAATTAAACAACACATAAACTCATATGAAACAAAGAATCAAAACAATTGAATAAATAGGAAAACCAAACTGCACACATACCACTTAATAAGGGAGCCAAAAAGAAAATGCTGCATAATAGGAACCTTCTCCAAGACTTCAGCTTTATACATCTTAAGCAATCCACTGTTAACCTTCTTCCAATTAGGCACCCCACTAATATCATCCAACATAGGTGAATGCTCAGCAAAATGACCCTTCTTCACCTTCATAACAAAACCAATGCAGGCAAGGTAAAGATACTCATTAGAGAAATTATCCAAAATATCCTTGTTGTGAATGGATTTTGGCTTCATATACTTATGATCAATCAATTGTGAAGACCCAAATATAAAGGGTAAAAAGTGGTAATCATCAAGTCCCCAGACACCATGTGAACCTGCAGGTTCCAAACAATAAACCAATTGCAACTTTCTCATCAATTCAAGGTACTTCACAAAAACCCTACTTACTACAGCTGGGTAATCCTGTTCTCCAATCACCCCCAATCTCGCCAAGCAATAAAGCCACGCTGCGAAATTCGTTTCATGTCCGGTTCCATAATCGATTCGGCTTGAGTTCCCAAAACTATCGGAGAAATACGGAACGAGTTCAACGGTCGCCGGGTGAAGATTCTCCGGGAGAAACCGGAACATGAGGGAGGAACCGGAATCCACGAGGCGTTCATGCCAGGTTCGGTAAGCGATGTTACCGTATCGTGCGGCTTGTTGAATTGGGGGAATTTCGTCGATCCATTGGGTTAGGGTTTCGAGGATGGAAACAATGGTATTGGTGGTTTCGGATTGGTGGCATGGATCGGAGATTTTCCGGCCGCGGATTGATTCGGAGAGTGCAACGATAAACCCGAGGAAGTTTTTCCCGGAATCAGAGTCGTGGAATCGGCGAATATCTTCGGGGGTTTGGATACGTTTGATTGGGATTTGAAAATGGTAAGGTGGTGAAGCTATGGGGACGTGTTGTGCTTGTGGGACCGGAGCGAGGATGATGGCGCGTTGTGAGTTTGGGTCCGGTGGGATCGCCGGAGCGCGGATGGGACGGTAAGTTGGCGGTGGTGAGATTTCTGAGAAGGATGGTGATACTGGTGGTGGTGCGAAGGTTGTGGGACCGCCACACTTACAGCACGTGCCGGTTGTGGGTAGTGATTGCGATTGAGGGGAGGTTGGACTGTGATGGTCTTCGTGGTGGTGGTGGTGATGATGCTGAGATTCTTCCATTGTTGATTGCAGAATGTAGTGAGAATAAAGTGGAAGAGGAAGAAGGAAAAACGAAGTGTGTCGTTCGTTTATGGGCTTGGCCCAGTTTTTTTTTATTAATTGGGCTTTTTTTGTGAAAATTGGGTCCCTGTTGGGTTTCAGGCTTTCAGCATTAACAATGTTTTGAGAAATGTACCAGGCACCCCACCTTTGTACCTGCCACCCCCACATGCTTCATGAAAAGACCATTATACCCTCCATCTCATCTATAAAAACCCCAAAAAAAATTCACTTTCACTTTTTACACACCCCATTCGAAAGTTTCAAAAGTTTCGAAGATTCGAAGTGCATCCAACCTCAGTTTCGAAGATTTTACAGTTTCGAAGTTAAAACAGTAAGTCTGTTTCGAAACTTTTCTTGTGTTTGAAATTTTCGAAAGTTTTGCAATACTCGAACATTTGGAAAGTTTCGAAATGTAGGAATGTAGGAATATAAGAATGAAATCTTCGAAACGTAGGAATGTAGGAATGAAAGTTTCGAAATGTAGGTGAAATCTTCGAAAGTTAAGAAAATTTCGAAAATGAAGGAATGAAATCTTCGAATGCTAACTTTCGAAGCTGAGTGAAACATTCGAAATGAACTTCAAAAATTTCGAAAATCCTGCAAATTTTCGAAGCTTTTGCTGAGTTGACTCCTTTATTATAAATAATTATATTAATTAATTATTATATGTAAGTAATTATATTATTTATTGTAAATAATTATAATTATTTATTGTAAATAATTATAATTATTTATTGTAAATAATAAATAATTTTCGAAATGAAGTTCCTATATTAATTAATTATTTATTGTAAATAATTATATGTTGTCTTTTATTAAATTATTTTTTTTATTGATTATAATTTTTTTTAATATGTATATATTTATATGTTGCAGTGCCTAGGATGAGAGGTGCTTTCGGCCAAATTATTCGCAACATTATAGGTGGTTATAGAGGTGATTTGAATAAAAATTAAATTTTTAATCAGTTGAATTTAATAGTTTATATTTATATAATATATATGATTAGATTTAAATAATTATATATTAAATAATATATTATTGTTGCGTTTTATTATATTATTTACTTGTCTTTTATAATATTTTTTATTATAGGTAGTGATAGAGGAGATGGTGCAGAGAGAATTCCACCAACAACATCAAATAGACGACGAAACGAAGCAAATCGTCCAATTAGGCAGCTTCGTCGAAGACAAGACATCCATGATGATGTCGTCGAGTCTACTGCCCATGCACATATGGAGGAGGATGTCCCTGAGCCTCAACCTCAGATGGAGGAGGAAGTCCATGAGCCTCAGATGGAGGAGGATGTCCATGAGCCTCAGATTGAGGAGGATGTCCCTGAGCCTCAGATGGAGGACGATGTCCCTGAGCCTCAGATGGAGGACGATATCCATGAGCCTCAGATGGAACATGCTGATGATGCTGCTGCACATGCTGGATTTCCTGGAGGACCGATGTTGACACATTTGTTGACACAGTATGAACACCACGTTGCTCGGAGGCTATGGGAAGGAGAGGTATATTTCAATTTATTAATTCAATTATGTAATTCAATTATTTAATTTACTTTATTTAATTAATTGTTTAATTAAATTTATTAATTCAATTATTTAATGTAGTTTATTTAATTAATTGTTTAATTAAATTTATTGATTTAGTTTAATTTAAGTAATTATTTATTTAAATATATGTATTTAATTTAAGTTTATGTAATTAATCGCAGGATCGTGGATCGTTAAAAGTAATTACTCATGGCTTGAAGTTGAAGAAGTTTGCAGAAGTACCTGTGCCAGATCCTGTAGAGCATTGGATTCGGGAATCTGGGCTGCTACATCTATCTTCAGCTTACCTCACTATGGTTGATGCTGGTCTGATCTCTGCATTTGTTGAAAGATGGCACAGGGAGACCAGCTCATTTCATTTGCCAATTGGAGAGATGACTATTACTTTAGACGACGTTGCGACTCTCCTTCATATCTCACCCCATGGTAAATTTTTTAGTGCACCTGTTAATATGAACACTAACAATGCTGCAAAAGCTGCACATGAGTATTTAGGTGCAACATGGGAAGAATCATTTGCTGAGATTAATTATAATAAATGTGCCCAATATAGATTGCAATGGTTACGTGATTTATATATTCGTCTCATTCAAACTAATCAGTTTGAATGTGCGGCTAGAACGTATCTATTGCATTTAGTTGGCAGCACAATTTTCGCTGATAAAACACATACGCGTGTGGAGGCGAAATACATCAGTTTATTTATTGATTTGGATCGTTGTCGAGACTATTCATGGGCTACTGCGGCATTAGTTTTCCTTTATGAAAACCTGGGAGATGGGGCTATCCACGACACCCGACAGTTGGGAGGTTACATGACTCTATTACAGGTATATCATATTATTTAATTATTTTATTTATTAAGTTGTATTATTTAAAATAAGTATGTATTTTACTAATTATTTATTATGTTATGAATGTTGCAGTGCTGGATTTACGAATACTTCCATAGGATTTGTAAGCGGGGAAATAGAGGTGATGTTCCTGCACATCTTCCAAGAGCGTGTAAGTGGACTGCAAAACATGCGGTTGAAGGTGGATTAGTGACCTATCGTCAAAGACTTGATGCATTGATGCTCGATGATGTAGTCTTTACACCATATGATGATGATCGAGCTAATCATCCATTTGAACCGCTTTCGATGTTCTCTGGTTATTTTCGATTTGGTGGACTCTCAGTACCATATTTGCCGGAGCGATGTCTTCGACAATTCGGTCGTATTCAGTGCATTCCTCCTGATGTTCCTCCGATGCCGAGCAGTATAGATTGGGTGTGGCAGACTACTATGCAATCATCTGTAGCGGCGTTTCGAAGATTATATCATGTTGCGAGTTTTCCTGCAGAGGTCACTACAGACTACTATGCATGGTATATGAGTGTTACACATCCTTTAATCATCCCTCCGTCTACTGCACATGAGGGTACATCATCTCCTGCACATGCTGGTCCACCATCTGTTGCACATGGTGGTACATCATCTTCTGCACATGTTGGTTCGTCATCTTCTGATCGAGATCGTAGAGCAGTTGAGCTTGTACGTAGAGCCATTAATTTGGTTCGTCCATTTAGTGAACTTCATGAGATTTTAAATGAGTTAAGTCTTTTGTACGACGATGTAATTTGATGTGTTATGTGATGTAATTTGATATGTGTTATGTGATGTAATTTGAGATATTATGTGTTATGTGATGTAATTTGAGATATTATGTGTTATGTGATGTAATTTGAGATATTATGTGATGATTTATGTGATGTATTATGTTTTATCAAGATTAATCATTCATGCAATATTAAAACGATAGAAAAGATAAGAAGATTGTGCACCGGGATTTATACTGGTTCAGCTGTCAGTATGACAGCCTACGTTCAAGATTATCAGTATAAATCTCGTCTTGTTGAAGATTTTCTATAATATAGAGAGATAAAGAAAAAAAACTACCTACTATTTATGGCTATTACTATTCTGGAGTTTATTCTCCCTTTGCTTCGCCTTGTTGAAGCGCAATCTTTGTTAGTCTCAAGATTATCAACAAGACCGATAATATGGCTACGGCTCGAACTTTTTACTTATGATTATATTTTTATTTTGAAGATTTTTTTATTTACTATCTTGATTTTAGATTCTTATTATGATTATGATATTGAACATTTGTTTGTTATGGTCTTAAGTTATGATCACCATACATGGATTTTTATCACATTTTTATTTGTTTCTTTTTATAAGTCCCATATTGGTTATTATCAAAATCTCTCATTTATTTATTGTCCAACCTTTGTTGATATTCGAGAAAAAAATAAAAATAAAACTTTCGTTGATATTCAATTGCTTGTTTTTTTCATTTTCTTTATCAAACTACTAAAAAATAATTAGACACTATAAAAGAAAAAAGTGACAAACGATTATAGTCATAAGAGAAAGAAGTTGGAAATTTATATCATTTCAGGAACTAAATTGTTTCTAAAAAACATGATAATACACTTCATGAATCATCACAAAATTTAAGAAAAAAATATATTTTTAAAAGAAAGTATGAGATAAAGATTTGACTTTTAAATTGAAAATTGAATTAATTAGTTTTTAGTTCGAAAAAATTGAACTGGATCGATTTTCAATTTGAAAAACCGAACCAAATTGATTATATAATTCAGTGAATCAATTTTTTTACTATGAACTGAATCATACTAGTTTTAATTTAATTTTATTTGTTTGAATTGAACTAAATTGTTATTATATAAATGATACCAAACTAAACTGCTTTTGTATCAGATTAAACTGAATTGTTTAATTCATATAAATTTTTTTTTTCGTATAGGTCAAATTTTACATAATTACCCTAATTACTTCTAAAAAATTTCATATAATCTTTTTTCCACATCCTCAAACTCAGATTCATGAGAAAAAGAAAGAGCATGTTAACTTTTAAGCAAATTTGAACATACTACTCATGCTTCTAAAATCATGACGCTAATAACTGAAATTTCGTTCAAACCATCTACATATAAAATGTATTTTTCAAAAGGCTTACAGAATCTGCAAAGTCTAAGGCTTTCCAAAGTATTTTTTAGAAGAAAAAAAAATCAATTTTGTGAAATTACTTCCAAATATGAAAATAGTCTTAAAAAATATGATTCATAGGCTCAAATAATCCTTTTACATCAAAAGAATTACTTCAATCACAATGATTCCTAAACTCATATAGAAAACAAAATAGGAACAAATGCCTTCAATCGCCAAGACTAATGACGTTGGCAGATGTCGTTGCATAGAGCCTTAGAGAAATTGTCTTTGCAAAAAAGAGTACTTCTTTATTTATTTTTTAAAAAAAAAAAACTTAAAATACAATTCAAAGTTTGTAGAACTAAAAATATTGTAAAAAATTACCTTTCTCAAAGGTTTCAAGTTCTTCAAGGTCCTCATCAAATATATTTGAGAAATGAGATCCTTTCAGTCAATCTTAAGTGCAAACAAACACATCCCCTATCGTAGGTGTAAGATTACTACGATGAGAATCCAACAGCCTTCCTCCAGTGCTGAAAGTGTAACACCCCGACCCTCCAGCGTTACCGGTTGTGTTACCTCATGGAAATCTAGCGAGTTTTTGCCTTCCGTGGGATTCGAACCTGGTACCTAGGGGATAAGTATCACCTCCTCAAAGATCCCACAACCAATTGAGCCACTAATGTGACACCATAAACCCTAAATTTTTATTTTATTTTTATTTTTTATTTTCTAAATAATCAAATTATTTCGAAACAAATAAATAAATATAAACTTTCAAACATTTTTTTTCAAGGTAAAAAGTATCACATAATCACGAACACGTCGAATAAATTCAAAGGTTCCATCAGACTTAACAATTTGAAATCACAATATCCGACAACAAAATCTTTTTAGAAGTACACATACTTATGTGTTAAATTAAGTGCAAATGTAGTCCCAACCCAATGTCACTATCAGAGCGGGAATTCCCAAAATAAAATACTCAAAATAACATCAACACAATGCATAATAATAAAGGTCTCCAAGTCATGATGGCTTCCGCCTCTCTGACGGGACTAGTCATCACCTGCAACTTACAACTCGTCTGCGTCCATCGCAAACGCCAAACACAAACAACGAGGGGATGAGTATCGAAATTATGTAACAGTATAAAATACACGAGAAGAACACGCAAACAATCAAATTATCACAACCTCAAAAATAGTCAAGTGTATAATATCAATGGTTTATCAAATTCATTCACAATAAGATAATCACAAGGATGAAATGCTATGCATGTCCTATACTCTTCACTTCATCATTTGGTACCATTCTACTCTGAAGTACTTGGTTAGGAGGCCTGATACTATGCCACTACAAGAGTGGACGGACAATTCATGAATGGTCAAGTCCTCATAGATCCCCTCAATTCAACCCGAGACACATGTACGCGACGGTCGGGGTACTCTTATGTTGCACGATAGCTCCCGACCTTAGGGAATAACCCACTAATTCACTTAGGAATTCCCCACTAGAGGTACCCCCAAGGTCTATCAGTCTTACCTTACAGTTCGACTGTATCCCTCCACGATCAGGCTCATTCAGTTGTACTTCCCTGAATCACTAGGTTTGTCAAACCCTCCCTATATGATGACAAAATAGTTCTAACTCCAAAATCACAACTCAACAAATTTCAGTTTGACTTCACAACATTCATAATTATGTATATATATCAGTCAATCACAATTAAATCCAATATTCTGGTTTGCACTACTCACAATATCAATCACAAATAAAAGGTCAAACAGTGACATATTCAAGTGATATCACAATTTCATTCAAGTAGCAAGAATACTCCAGTACATATCATTCACATAGTAACAATCAACATAATATTCATAAAATCAGACAGCATACAATCTTGGTATAAATAATTTCACGGCAATTCTATTGCTTGCTAAATTATATTTTAATCCTCACTATTACCATTCACATTTCATCAATTAATTATTATTACTCAATATGGCTCAACCGTACGTAGTAAGCCCCGAATGAACATCTGGGAATTTCAGTATTCCCGTTCATCCCATGTTATTTTATACTCATAAAATCGAACCTCATCTCACCCATTACCTTAGCTGAAGATTTTTCCCAACGAAGCCGATCCGCTGATTTAATGTGTCACGTCTTCGCCAACCACCATCTCTAACAGTCCACGAGTGAGAATAAATCAACGCAACAACCAATTACAATAATAATAATTAATTAATATCACATGGACGCAAATAATAATAATAATTAATTATTACTTATTATTGACTATACTTAATTTTATAACATAATCAAATAGATTAAACCATTTAGGTGAAAGAATCAATTTGCCTCTCTGCCTTATTTTGATTTCACGGCAATTTGTATAAATCGTATGTTGCCTTATCGGAACTAATTACTTACTTCAGTGAGTTATCCTCCAATGAGTTATCCTCCAACAATTCCCTTTAGAAATCAATTGCATCTAATGGCTTAGTTACTAACTTATTTTCTAGAAGTTTGTATAACAACAATTCTTATATGACATAATCCGTTTGTTGACAGAAACAAAGACAAGGCTTCTAAAATTTCAAAGTAAAAACTCAAATAATAGCTATACAAATTTATTTTGGGTTCGTGGTTTTAATCTTCTTAACTTTCATATATATATATATATATATATATAAAACATGTATTATTATTAAAGCTAATTGATGGAATTAGTGAAACATACCTTGTATGATTTGGTATTGAAATTGGAATTGGGATTTGAAATTGGAATTCTGATTGGAGCTTGAAATTGGAATTGGAATTGTGATTGGAATTGGAAAATGGATTTAAATGGGAATCAAATGAAATTTCTGATGGGGATGCGGCTTGTTTGTTTAGAAGGCTACATATATACATATATATGCTACATAATAGCCTAGGTTGTTATCATTATACTAATAATAACACTTATTACTATTATTATTATTATTATTATTATTATTATTATTATTATTATTATTATTATTATTATTATTATTATTATTATTATTATTATTATTATTATTATTATTATTATTATTATTATTATTATTTCATTCTATTAGAGCTAACTCTTGGTATTATTTTATTTATATCTATATACATATCTATTTATTGTATTTATTTATTTTTGTAAGTTAAATATGGTTAATATTAATAATTTAAATCAATTACTAAAACAAACACACAGACACAACTAAAGAAATTAGAACACATATTAACACTCATATAAAAAAAATAGTATCGTATCATTATACTATTTAAAATAAGATAATGAGAAATTGGGGTGTTACATTTCTCCCCTTGTTGAAGAAAATTTCGTCCTCGAAATTTACCTGACGGAAATAGTTATGGATAAGAATCGCGCATCTGGCTTTCGACCTCCCACGTAGCACTTTCACCAATAGCACTTCCACCAGTAGCACCTCCCCAGACAACCTTAACCAATGAAATCGTCTTACCCCTTAATTCTTTGGTCTTTTGGTCCTCAATCCGTACCGGTAAGGTTTCAAAAGTTAGATTCTCTTTTATTTGGACTTGTCTGACTCAATCACGTGTGAGGGATCGAAAATGCACTTGCGAAGTTGAGACACATGAAAGACACTATGAAGATTAGAAAGAGACGGAGGCAACGCGATTTGATATGCTACGTTACCGACACGTTTGAGAATTTGGTAAGGTCATATAAACCGAGGTGTAAGCTTTCACATTTTTAATGCCCGACCAACCCCAGTTGTTGGAGTAACTCTCAGAAATACATGATCACCTTCTTGAAATTCGAGGTTTTTCTTTCTTTTATCATGGTAACTCTTTTGCCTACTTTGAGATGCTCTCATCTTTTCCCGAATCATTTTTACTTTATCAGTAGTTTGTTGAATAATCTCAGGTCCTAACACAAGGTTATCACCCGTCTCAAACCAACACAGAGGGGTCCTACATCTTCTCCCATACAACGCATCAAAAGGGGTCATTCCAATGCTAGAGTTGAAACTATTGTTATAGGTAAACTCTATAAGTGGCAAAAAGCTATCCCAACTTCCATTTTATTCCTACACACAAGCTCTCAACAAGTCTTCTAGGGATTGATTGGTTCGCTCAGTCTGACCATCTATTTGTGGGTGGTAGGCTGAACTCATCCTAAGGTTCGTATCTAATTTGCTGAAATTGGAATGCGGCTCTTATGCGATACTCTCTGATTGGGATGCGGCTTGTTTGTTTGGAAGGCTACATATATACATATATATACTACATAATAGCCTAGGTTGTTATCATTATACTAATAATAACAATTATTATTATTATTATTATTATTATTATTATTATCCCATTCTATTATTATTACTATTATTATTATTATTATTATTATTATTATTATTATTCTATTCTATTAGAGCTAACTCCTAGTATTATTTTATTTATATCTATATACATATCTATTTATTTTATTTTATTTATTTTTTTTGTAAGTTAAATATGGTTAATATTAATAATTTAAATCAATTACTAAAGCAAATACACAGACACGCCTAAAGAAATTAGAACACATATTAATACTCATATAAAAAAAAATAGTATCGTATCATTATACTATTTAAAATAAGATAATGAGAAATTGGGGTGTTACAGAAAGCAGACTCTAATGCTTTAGTAGACACATGGATGACCAAGACTTCACGAGCAACACTTGAAAGGATGGAAAATCTATTTGAGTTGACTTTCCACTAATTCAGAATGTCAAACTCAACAAAATAAGATTTACACTCTTCAACAAGATATTTATCAAGCTCATAGATGGGATCCATTCTTTGCCCAATTGGTATTTTTGTACAAGTCCATACCATGAATATTATTATGATCTTCCTCTGGTTGTGATTCTCCCATACTTTGAGAACTTTCTTCCTTGCCTTCTTATTCTCGATAAATTAATTTCAAGGAAGATGACAATTTCATCTTTAATGTTTCACCATCTACTTCAAAAAAATAATCAAGAAAGTAGTTTATATATCCCAATTTGCAAGTCGGATCCAATACAATGACAATCAATAACATTACCCCAATACTTGTCATATTTTACTCTTCATACTAAACCCTCATCGACTTTATACTAGTAACATATGAAGAGTCGGAAATACGCATAGCAGCGTTATAGAAAATCCTCGAAAAGGGAAGCACCGTATTAGCAAAGTACTAAAAGGCCTTTATCCAATTAGATAGCTCTTTGACATACTTAACATCAATAGTTTCTAACAAATCAAAGCTTTTTTATTATACTTCACAACCATTTCTAATATCAAATATGTAGAATTCCATTTGGTTTTCACATCTAGACATATGAAACATTTATAAGAAATTTTATACATATCAACGCATCCCTTAAACCTTGCCTATCTCAAAGGAGACATTATCACATACTTAACTACTTTGCAGATTCTTGTGGGGGAAATGTCCTCGTCTTTCAAACCTTCCTTTATAATCAAACTCAAGATATGTGCGCAACACCAAAAATGGATATACTCACCGTTCAAGAGCAAATAGTTCCTTGCATTCATCAACTGCTTCATAAATTTAGTTATGGCGTCGTTAGACAATGCATTATATACCGTTACGCTAAAGACTTGATTCAACTCCCAAGCATTGAAACATGTCTCAACTTCCTTAGCCATGAATTCTCCTGTATGGCTTGTGATTTGACAAAAATTCAAGATTCTCTTATGTAAGTTCCATTTTTAATCAACGAAATGTGCAGTTAGACTCTTGTAGCTTAAATTTTGGATAGAAGTCCATGTGTCCGTCGTAAGACAAACCCTCCCACGTTGTTTTGAGATGAAAATTTTATGTCTTTCTCTCTCCACATCATAAAGTGACGAAATAACACGCAACATGATGGAATATCAAATCGTGGTTGTAAGACATTCACGAATTTAAAAAAAAAACACATTTCCACAAATCGAAAAGGAAGCTCTACGCCCACAAACATTTTCACAAGCTTCAATCAACATGTCTCTTGGTCAAAATTTGAATGAGGTGAAGAGACAACACCTAATTCCCCTTCAATAGGCTTTGTTAATGGATATGTTTTTTTTTTGCCTTTTGTGTTTTTGATTATCGGGATGGTCTTTATATTTTTTCAACTGAACAATGTAATATTCCAATTTTGTCCCACTAATTAAAAATAATTTCAAAAAATAAGTAATAATATATTTAATAAAAAAAATTCACTTATTATTATTATTATGTCTACATTTTTTTTTGCAATTTAATAGTTTTAAAACTTCTTTTTATATTAGATAAGATGAACTTTAAAAAAAAAAATTAATTAGATGAGATATCTTTTTTAATCTTTTAGGACACAAATTACAATAACTTGATAGTTCTAACCTTCGTTTCTATGAAAAAATAAATCTAAAATAAACTTTTAAATTTGATTAATTAGATGTGACATCGATTTAGTCTTTGAGTTTTTCTAAAACACAAGTGATACAAGTTTTAAAGTTTTTTTT
>JBBPBR010000003.1:58509868-58585920 GCA_037974775.1 Cicer pinnatifidum
AAAATAATAAAACTATTTTAAAACGGGTTAACTAGATAAGACATCATTTTAGTTACTTGAGTTTTTAAGACACGAATTGTACAATTTGATAGTCTTAAAACTCGTATTTTAGAATAATTATTCAAATCAAATAAACTAATTTTCTTTTGTCAAAACAATTATTATTTTTATCAGCAACAAAACACATTTTCTTTTTCAAAAAATCAAAAAATTCGCATTTTCTATACAATAAATACGTAACTTTGATTTCTTAATTGCACTGAAGATACGTAGGAGCAAAATCGCACTCTTATAATTAAAATACACTTTTATCTCTAGATTATTTTATTAAAAAAATATTATATTTGCAATTTAAAAAAGAAGAAATAAATTTATATAAATTAATATTAATTTTGCACAATTAATTATAAGTAACCGTATTTTAACAGATGTCGTAGTGTGCTAATATATTTCTTACACATAATCGACTCATGAACCCAAAATTTGCTTTCAAATACCTTTTTCTATATGAGAGTTTTCCGATATTTTTTCCATTTTAAAATAAATTATAATGACAACTTCATTGAATTCGAGAAGCACTTGAAATTTTAACCATGACATACAATCATAACAATTATCTCATCCTTGAATTTAATATGGTTTTCACAATAATGACAATTGACCCTTTGACTTGAATTAAACACCTCACTAAAGTGATCTCATGCAATTTTTATGCTAAGATAGTGGAAGAAGAGCACATATAACTTCATTGTGAGAGACAAGAACTGACGTGATAACAATATATTCTTCATTCTCTGTTGATGATAGTCCACCTAATTACCTATTAACGATATTTATTTAAATAAATATGATTAAAAAGTCTATTACTAATCATCTATTGAAACAAAAAATTGAACTAAACAATCTTCAATAATAAAATGAAAAATATATTAAAATTGAGCTGCAATTGACATGACAATAAATTTTTAAATAAATGTAATTAGTTAGTTTCCTAAAACATCATACTACTATTAATTAATAATAAACAATAAAGTAGCAACTGTCAAGTCGGACTTTTGCTTACTCAACAAAGCCTTCTCCTCCTTGGTAAACAACTTAATTAGGACGACCTATTCACATAAGCATGAAAGAATGAAAACAAAAATTCCAACACTTAACAAACCATATATATGCAAACAATGAGAAGTAGCAGTGAATAAAATGAACATATTTCGAAATTCAACCATATCTGAATAGATCCATTTGATCACAATTGAATTTCTTTGTTTATATCACCATTTGTTAAGTACCATAAAATGTGAAGTAGCACCAAATTAAGAGTCCATTTGGATAAACTTCTTCAGAAGATATATCAAACATATCCTACAATAACTATGAATTCACGGTACAATAACTTCTTCTCATATAAATTAAAATCAGCCTCTATATTTTAATTTTTTCATAAGCTCTCTCATTTAACTTTTTGTAAAATGTCAGTAAGATCATAAGAATTATTTTCAATAAATTTACTTTTACTAAGAAGCTCCCTTAAATTATAAGCAAATCCAAACCACACTTAGTTTTTAAAAAGATCATACATCACCAACGAAGTTAATTTTCGCTGCATTATTAGTACATATTGCAAAGAACTTGAAGTCATCTACCAGGCAACAATCGTAATAATCCTCAACAACATCCACACAAAAAAAAAAAAACAAAGACAAATATCGCAGTTTTAATGATTCCTCTGATCTAAATTGCAATACAATCTTCATTCTTGTGTTTTTGTTTCAAACACCTATGCTTTTAACATTAGCTTATTCCTTTACTTGTTATGATGTTATGATAAATTTTTATATATAATGCAAAACATCTGCAATGTCATACTCAGAAGAGAATCAACAAAAAGAAATATAAAACAACATCAATCTTAAAAAGTACAAATGTATTGCAAATAACCTATTCTTAACTCATAAGAGAACAAAACAAATGCTATTGATAACATAAATACAAAGAAAAAAAATCAAGAAACAATTATCATGAATACAAAGTTTAAGCAATTATCAATTCACAACTTTAAAGATACAAAGATAAACAAAACCAAACTACACAAAATTTCAAAAAAATATAGCAAAACAATCAAAAGCAAAATACAAATCATGGTAATAAAATGCAAGAACTCAAATTTTCAACACATAACTAGTTTTTCATTTCAAAAGTTTTGTATGGTAAAAACATGAACTTGTCTCAAAAAGGTATTAGACAAGCAAAATTGTCAAGCAAAATAATGAAGATAAATCAAAATGGTGAAACAGTGAAAACCTAAAAACGAAAAATGAAAATGGTAAGACAGAGGTGAATGAATACATGAGGGGAATTGACAGAAGACGGAGGACGCAGTCACGTGAAGATAGAAGACCAAATAGAGAATTGTTGCGTGAAGAGAGAAGAAACAAATGACTTTTCTATTCGGGCCGACCATGGGCCATTTCGACTTGAGGGCTCTGAACATATGAAACATTGATTATGATTTCTGAACATTTTAGAATTTTAAGGTTTTGGTAGAATAAAAAATTTAAACTAAGCTATGGTTACAATTCACCTCTATTTCTTAAAACTGGTTCAGTTAAAAAATTGATTTTAAAATAAGTTTGGTTCTCAATATTATGATTCGATTTAGTTCAAAAACAATTTGATTCGGTTTAGTTCTCTAAACTAGTTCATTTTTTGGTTTTTTTTCCCACCCCTAGGATTTGTAATGGTATGTGATAAGATTCTATAAAGCTCTTACCGTACAAGAAGAATTTATTTTATAATGGAATAAAAAGAACCAAATTATTTTGGCTATATTTGAAGTTTTAGATGTTTGATTGACATGATATTTAATTTGTTTCAAAACTTAGAGAATTATCTACGATTTATCTTTTAGACTCAAGAGCAAAATCAACTTTTTCATGGTAAAAAATTGGCTTAAAGTTGATGGAGTCATGAGCGGGCTGAAGTTTTTTATTTTGTTAATTTAAATTAAAACAAATAATGAACTTATTCATGAGAAATGAGTGATATCCAAGTGGAGCACAAAACATAATGTAGAAACAATTTATTGGTGTAGTAGAAGCAACTTGTTATTTGACTTGCTAGAAGTGACTATTGAGTTTTTTGTATTATTGTTGTAATCATATTTTTTATTAGTTTTAGACAATGTAATTAGTGCAACTACTAGACATGATAATGAGTGCAATAAATAGGAATTGATGTTCTATTATTGTGATTTTTGTATTACTTGTAATCAACCCAAGAAAATATTTCCTTTTTATAGGGAGAATTACATAATAAAATGGAGAAGACTTTCGTTGAAGAAAATACTTTGTGTATTTAGAAAATTATATCTCTTTTTGGTTCTAGATTATACCATCTCTTTTGATCTTATCTAAAATCAAGTTTTCTTGTAACGATCACCCACTTAAGGCTTGTCACTTATTATTATCCATAGAATTAAGAGTGTAGCGCCATTCCATTTTTGTTTTCTCAATTTTTGTTATTTTCTTTTTATTACAACTTTTATATTTTTTTAATAATTTGAAATATATGTGTGTGTTACCAATGATTTGCACAAATAATGACAAACCATTCATTCGGATAGTCATCATTATGAGTCTAAAAGGGCTAATCCAAATATATTATGGATAGACCACCAAATAAGCCCAATTTAAAAGGAGTAAACATGGAAGTCCCGACAAATATAAGACCCAACATGTTTATGCCGGTAGAGAGGAATGATGCAGCACATAAGCTACACCCGATGTCAATCCAAAATCACACGCGTCCACAAAAAAAAATCTAGAAGTACCAGTGTGTCTCTACCATTTCATATACCAGTGAGCTCATCAAACCTGATACGAGCTCCCATATATCTAGTTGTTCAATTATAACGTTTAACGTAATATAATATGAACAACCACTTGAGTGTATGTAGAAACTAACAAGAGTATATACAAGTCAAATTACTTTTTAAATAGGGAGTTCGTACCCCCAAGTATCATACAACTTATTATTTACTCACTATATTTTTTATTTGCTTGTATATTCTCTTATTTCGACATCAGAGTGTCTTTGCAGATACACTATTTATTTAGAGCAAAAATGTACGAGCATGAGGTGTTGAGGCTAGAGCGCCACAACAACATTAAACTTGGAGTCTATATCACCAACATCGTTGATACACATGATACACCTTGTGAGTTGAAATAAGAACAAAGATTAACGTGTCAATTAAATATAAGACACACCTATAGATTAAGGGTACACAAATAGTTGATTATCATTATCACAACATTATTTTTGCTTATCCACTGCAACCACTATTTTCATAATCACCTAATTTTTGTCCTGTGTCAATCCCTATACATTTTTACAAAATTAACTCCAATCGATATACATTGATCAACCAATTCACGAGGTTGTTTTGTCTATTGATATTGTTATCACAACTTCAATTTTATGTCTTTTATTTTTGGGTCATGCTAACAATCACACTTGTGAATGAATAAAAGAATAAAATAAATTATAGATATTAATATACAAATATATTAATTATTAATATTTCAAGATGCTAAATACACAACTTCCAAATACAACGCATTAAGCATCTCCGACTTTGTGAGGAGTCGAGCATTTGAACGTGGAAATTTCACTCGTCCCTGTTCAGATTCCTCTCTTATATAACCTTCCCTTACTAGCCGCCACCAATGTTTACTTAATCCAAACGCCAAACTTTCTCTCTTTCCACAAACTCATAAAATAAAAACCCTCTAGGGTTTCATCATTCCAATTCAAATTCGATCCCAAAATTTCCACAAAACGATGTTGTTCCACCTCTAGGGTTTCCATAAACGTCAATTCTCAATTCCTATATTCAATCATCGTAATCCATAACAACAAGTTGAACAAGATGTATAGCAATTTCAAGGAACAAGCAATAGAGTACGTGAAACAAGCCGTACAAGAAGACAATTCGGGTAACTACGCAAAAGCGTTCCCTCTATACATGAACGCGTTAGAGTATTTCAAAACGCATCTCAAGTACGAAAAGAATCCCAAAATCAAAGAAGCAATCACTCAGAAATTCACAGAGTATCTTCGCCGTGCAGAGGAGATCCGTGCTGTTTTAGATGATGGTGGGCCGGGGCCTGCTTCTAATGGGGATGCTGCTGTTGCTACGCGGCCCAAAACGAAGCCCAAAAACGGTGGCGAGGGAGATGGTGAGGATCCTGAGCAGTCTAAGCTTAGGGCTGGCTTGAATTCTGCGATTGTGAGGGAGAAGCCGAATGTGAAGTGGAATGATGTTGCTGGGTTGGAGAGTGCGAAACAGTCTTTGCAGGAAGCGGTTATCTTGCCTGTGAAGTTTCCTCAGTTCTTCACCGGTGAGTTTCCCCTGGATTGATAATCTTCATTAGCTGCATTTAGGCCCTGTTTGGATAATCAGTTTAAAGTGCTTATGTATAAGCTATTTTTATAATACAAGGTATAATAAAGTCAAACTATTTTTGTATAGCTATGAGCTGTTTTCACAAGCTATCAAGACAACTTATGAAAATTAGATGAAAACAACTTATGAGCATGCCATAAACTGCATCTATAAGCTCTCCCAGACAAGCTCACAAGTGCTTATGCTAGTAGATAAGCTCAAATAAGTCACTACAAACAGATGTTAAAATCATAGCGAGTTTGATTAAATCACAGTGACAAGTGGATAGAGCAATTTTGCTGAAGCTCTAAAGTTTAGCTTTTGCCAGAATCACCATGATACATTGTGAATCCGTGATTCTACCAAATTCACTGTCAATTCAAATAATTGCTTAATCTTCTTGAGCAATTGAATATTATTTGATGCAATAAAACTAGTAGGAAATATCATGTGCTTCAACCAAGCCTCTGGGTCCCATGGTTGTAAAGTCAACCAACACGCAAGGGTCAACCTGGCTCACTCAGGTTTGATTCCAGGTGGTGCAAAAAATGCCAAGATGCTTGGCCAATGGCAGCCACACACGACTTGGCCAATGGCAGCCACACACGACGACAGTGATTAGCCTCTCATTCAAAGTTTTGGGATACACAAAAACCCCGTGTTTTGGAAATGGCAGAAAACATAGATGTGAAATTTTGCCATGTGTCATTAGAGGAAGACTTTTCTTAGCATAGATTGATAGATGTTTGAAAAAAGGAACTATTGAACAAGTGCTATTTGTTGTAAGTGTTTAATATGGTTTGCCATGGTCTATTTCAGGTAAAAGACGACCTTGGAGGGCATTTTTGTTGTACGGACCACCTGGAACAGGAAAATCATACTTGGCCAAGGCTGTTGCAACGGAAGCTGATTCTACATTTTTCAGGTGAATTTTTTCTACTATTTTGAAGAGTGTGTACTGCACAATGTTTGGTTGATGAAATTGCTTTTGTGGATAATTTTACATCTATATAATTATTATCATTGTGAAGTTTTCACTTTGTAAGTAGCATTAACTAATTTGTCTGGACTTGCCCTATTTACTTTGTAGTCTGAGTTATTGGTTACAAAATTAAAGGCTGGCGAGTTAAAATTATCATCCTGAATTATTGGATTAAGAATAAGATTGCTGTTCTTCCAATTTCCTCTCCTCATCCTGTCCATATGATTATTGTTTTCATCTCCCTCAACTGCCCATGTCCATGCAAATGATTTGGTGAACAAATTTTTATCCAGTAGAAGAACTTAGTTCCTGCATTAAAGCACATCAATCATTCATAGGGAACCAAACTAATGAATAAGAAGTTATTGGAGAGGGTAATTTAGTGGATATTAAGACAAGAGACCCTCATTATAAAAAAGAAATGATTTGTTTTTATGCCAGTAAGGTTGATTATTCTGGAAGCCTTATAGCAACTACGTACATTGATGGTGAGCAACTGGATGAATTAAAAAGATCCACACATGGTATTCATCAATTTGGAAAAGTTGTATGATGAAGTTGCCAAAGTGGTATGGTGGAAGATTCTATAGAGGAAAAGAGTTTGCAATTGCATTGTTTATATTTGAGTAATTAAAGATACGTGTACGATGGGTTACATGTAACATATAAACACGGGAGGGGGCCATAAATGACTTTCTAAGAATATAAAACTGCACCAAGAGTGAAAAGTAAACTGTGCGCCCTTATTTTTTCATGTTCTATGTGCTTACCGAAGTGTTTGAGAGTTGGTGCTGTGATGCATGCTTTATGAAAATGATATTATCTTAGTTAAGGCGTTTAGAGAAAAAGTAAATGGTAAGCTAGAATTGTGAAGAAAAGCTTTGGAAGTACATGATTTTTATCTTAGTAGAACTTAATTTATGAAATGTAATTTTATTTAAGTAGGAAGCATATCAATTCTAGCTGACATGTGAAAATTGAAGACTATACCATGCTACTTATTTCATGGTTTAAGTGTATTGGGTCTCATACAAAATACTGGGACATAGGGATATGTATATTATAGGATTCAAATGGGATGGATACAATAAAGGAATGCTTGAGGTGTTATTTCTGATTGAAAGGTGACATCCATTCAAGCTGAAGTTCACAACACCAATATTTATGATGTTGTGTATGTGATCGAATGCTCTGGTGAAGAGCCAACAATAAATTAAGCTCAGTATATTGCATAGATGAGAATGGTACAGTGGCTGGACACATTAGATAAGGTAGGATTAGGAATGATAGCATTAGAAAGAAAGTTAAAATAACACCTATTATGACAAGGGTGGCAGGGTCTCATCGTAGGGTGTGATTGGAAAAGACGCTTAAAAGCTCCAGTAATAAAGGAAAACTAGGTATCAAACCATTAAGAATAATTTTAGTATAATTAATGGTTTATCACTCAAGTTGATTTTTATTGGCTCCTTACCAGGACATTGTGGGATGGGATCACTTGTTCCATGAAGCTAACCCACTTGGTAGGAAAAAGTTTCTGTTTCTGTTGTTTTAATATGATTTTAGGTGGCTTCTAGGGTGAGGGATTAATTAAGTCCTTCACAAGTGGAACCCAATAAAAATACCATTAGATTTAATCAATGGTCAAGATTTATTAAAAATAAAAGTGAGAACATTTTAACATTTATCACACACAATCTTGCCCACCACTAATTGAACCCAGAATTTTTATTTTATCCATAATCTTCAATCTCCAACTTAGAAGCAGTGCTGCAATAACGCAGCAAACATAAACGCACAGGAGAGTGGACGAGGGGCGTCAGTGGTGAACCAGTGGAGCAAACACTGGAACCGGTACAACAATGGTCGCACGAGAAGAGGAGCGGCGCACGGAACCAGGGTAGTAGTGGTGGAGGATGCCGACCCACAGCGGCCAGGGCACGGCGCAGGAATCGTGATTTGCAGGTGCTACTTTGTGATCGAGTTATTAGGATTCTCGATCCAGGCTATGTGGTGGCCTTGCTTTGAAGAAGATGAAATCTGTGGATCGGATCCTGTAGTGTTTTTGAAGATAGCAGGGGCTGTTGATTGGATATGTGTTTGCAACTAAGCTTTATCCTTGTTTTGTCATCAATTTTATTCATAAGGTGCTTAAACTATGAAATTTATTGAGGGATCTTTCAAGTAAAGGAGAAAGTAAATGTGAACTAAAACCCATGTATCTCAATTTTCTCTAAGACATAACCTTTTAAGTCAATGTAGGATAATTAAAACCCAAGTTTACACCAATGCTGTTAGTTATGCTTTACATGACAGAAAAGGATAAAATTAAGGGTTATTATCTGTAAGTGGTTACGAGAGAAAGAACAGCAAGAAAGAAAAAAAGTGCAGGCGGTGGAGAAAGAGTGAGATGGGCGAAGGGAGAGAGAACGAATAGGAATCCAAAGTGGTGATGATTAATGAAATCATGTGCACTTATTTAATCTAATAGTCAAGTTTAGTGGTACACCGGTGAGGGACTTAATTGAGCCCTCACCCTAGAAGCAACCATGATTTTAATTTATTTCCTGCACATGTGAGCATGCAATGTTCCCACTTTTTCCTGCACAACGACTGTGTTTGAAGAGAGGTCTTTTATATCATTATTATATGAATGAAGGCTTGTTTCATAGGTGGACATATGTTTTCCAGCATATTTAACTTTTGAATTCTTTACCAGTGTTTCTTCATCAGACCTTGTTTCAAAGTGGATGGGTGAAAGTGAAAAGCTGGTTTCAAATCTTTTCGAAATGGCTCGCGAAAGTGAACCTTCTATCATATTTGTCGATGAAATAGATTCTCTATGTGGTCAGCGTGGAGAAGGCAATGAGAGTGAAGCTTCAAGACGAATTAAAACTGAACTTCTGGTGCAGATGCAGGTAATAAATTTATGGTGGGGATATCTTGATAAGAACAATAAATTGTTTTTGTTGACATTCTATTTGCATTATTTGAAACAAGTCAAGAAGCTTGAACCCCATATATGATGAATCATTTATTAAAAATTTCAATCCTACTGAAAACTGTTTGTTTTCTTAGTTTCAAAGGTAATTTAGTTTAGGCAAACGGTTGTCTTATGCTTTTGCTTCAAAAGATAGGTTTTAGTAGGCAAAGGAAAGGAAAGTATAGCATCCGAAGTATAAGCCCACAACAGAATGTATACATGCCATTTACTCCGGAAATATATTAATATTCTCATTTCTTTAACTCCGTACCATAAGGAGTACTTTCCTCTATTTTCTTTGATCCCACTTCTTTCTAGTTTGCTGACAGAATGGTTTCATTTGACTCAACCTGCAGGAAATTATTACACCCACGAGGAACTTAAATCAATTATAATTCTTATGAAAAACACTATTGGGGAACAAAATTCAAATCCTGTATATTTTACGAAAACAAAATGTGGCCAAAACTTATCTCCATATAGATTCAATATATAAGGTAAAAAATTCACAAAAAAATAAAAATCAGACATGCACAACAAAGACAATAAATCAGAACATTAATTACAACAAATGTAAATTATAAAACTCTGTCAAAGCTACAAAAAGCATAGAAGATGCACGTAAAAAAATTAAAGCAGAAATACTTGCCAGGAATACCGAACAAAAGAATGGAATCATTACTTTCCCAACCCCCTTCAATTTCTTTCCATACAATTTGGTTAAAACTGTTAAAACACCTTACCTTTGTGGAACCAAGCTACATATGGGGTGTTAGTCTGGAACTGTGGCATATTAGGATTGGTTGTTGGTATAGGATGGAATGAAGTGGAATGAAATTGGATAAAATCCATTTTTAAATTCTAACTAGCCTATTCCATTCAATTATAGTCAACTTTATTCCACCCTATACAACCAATCCAAACTTACCCTTATCTTTGGAAACGTAATAAAAACTATTATTAATTCTCTGTGAATATCACACACTCAAGCATCGTATGCACTGTTGTGAAACTGAAATTAAAGTGGTTAGAGAAACCGACAATTTAGGTGGGAATAAATGCTTATTTCTTTATTTACAAAAATAAAAGATAATGCTTAGCAAATTACTAAATTGTGACAGGATGTTATAAAGCATGTGACAACAGTTTCAAAGTAAATGCAAAGCATTGTATAAAAAAATGCAAATGCAAAGCGAATTACAATATTGCCACTTTTAGGCGGGAAAAATTTACGACATTACCACCTTATATATATATGATAAGATATAAGATTCAAAGAAGACTTATTTCCAGTGTCATAATGTAGTTTATTCACTTTTCCTTGTAGGGTGTCGGACACAATGATCAGAAAGTTCTCGTTCTTGCAGCAACAAATACTCCTTATGCTCTTGACCAGGTAAGATGAATATAGTTGTTCATTTGTTCTCATATTGACTCAATGAGATACTGTTTTGATTGATCAACTTTTAATGGTAGGCAATAAGGCGGCGTTTTGATAAGCGTATATATATTCCACTGCCAGATTTAAAGGCTCGCCAACACATGTTCAAGGCAAGGCAAATATTCACGGTTATGTTTATTCACTTTATTGAAGGGTGGGTCTTATCAGAACCAAGCAACTGGTCTTACCATTTTTTTTTTCATGGCTTGCTAAGAACAGGTGCATCTAGGAGATACTCCCCATAACTTGACTGAAAGTGATTTTGAACACTTGGCTCGCAAGTCAGAGGGGTTTTCAGGTTCAGATGTATCTGTCTGCGTAAGTTTGACTTCTATCTGACATGTCAGGTTGCAATTATCATTTTATTATAGGAGTTTCAATTTAAAGGTATTTGGATCTCTTCAACAGGTGAAGGATGTTTTATTTGAACCTGTTCGTAAAACCCAAGATGCCATGTTTTTCTATAAGAGTCCAGAAGGTATGTGGATACCATGTGGACAGAAGCAACAAAATGCAGTACAAATTACAATGCAGGATCTTGCTGCAAAGGGACTTGCTTCAAAGGTATTCAGATGATACAGATTTTGTTGAGAGTTCTGACTTCTTAATGTAAATGATAATTAGGGAATAATAGTTTTAATTTTCTTGTTTGCTATGCAGATCCTTCCTCCACCTATATCAAGAGCCGATTTTGACAAAGTACTTGCTAGACAAAGACCTACAGTTAGCAAAGCCGACCTTGAGGTTCATGAGAGATTCACAAAGGAGTTCGGAGAGGAAGGTTAATGCTGATGGATTTTATTTCGAAGATCCACCACTTGTTTAAACATATTGTTATAATTTGTAAAACTTGTAACTTAATGAGCTATTGGATCAAGTGAAATACATCTTTTTTATTTGTTATGGTGGATATGAATTCCCCGGTTGTACGGAAGCGGATGCTGATTTTACTTCTCGTAAATTGTGTATAAAAACAGAAATCTTCAATAATCAGAAAAATAATTTGTATGTGATGTTGGTTGCTTATGTTAGCCTGTACTTTAAAAGTGGGTTAGTAAAACTTAAAGATACTCATAATTTGAACTTTTGAGTACTTTTATTTAAGATTAAAAAAATGGGTAGGAATGTTCAGCTGTTATGTTATACTTCAAGTTACTGCCACACGAGACAAACTAGTTTTATTATACTTGAATAGTTCCTAAAGTGTGTAAATTCTCCAAAACGTGGTTTGCATCTGTGAGGAAATGCTTGGAAAAGTCAAAGCTTATGCTGCACGCAGGCATTATGGTGTCCTATAGCTGTTGGCCCCAAAGCATATGCTATTTACTCTCTTCCATATACTTTCATGTTCGGACAAGGAGAAAACAATCCTTTGAATTCATAAATGTTGGTAAGCTGTATCAGTTAGCAATATAGTTGTGAATGATGCAAGTCTGAATCCAACATTTGCATTTTTCTATTCTTCCAAATGCTACTAGCACGTCAAACATAGATATATTGATAATATATTATATTCTTTTTTAAGTTTCCTTTTCTGGAATCCCAAATGCACACTAAGTTATAAGCACAAACATTTAAAGCCGGCTACTGATTTTTTTTATAATGATTTGTGACATACAAGTAAGCTTCTCTATCTTATAAAATGGGGGAATCACATACCATAAAACAGTCACCATTTCAGCATCTAGCTTTCTGTCCTCAACCCTTTTGCATATCATGGGGTTTGCCAAAATTTTGAGTTTCACCTTTCTACTCTTTATTGGATATACTTTGGTGAATGGATCCACCCCAAAGGTTAGCACTATTCTGCATGCATGTTATCTGCGTAAGCTGCATGCATCTATAGCCTATAAGCTATATCTTCTATTTGTTGATTTTTCCCTATATCATGCTAATATATTGTTAGTTTTAAATCAACTACAGTAATAGCAGAGCTTAATTAAATGCTTGATTTTCCTTGATACAGCATTATATAATTTACATGGGAGATCACTCACACCCCAATTCAGAGTCTGTCATCAGAGCAAACCATGAGATACTAGCTTCAGTTACTGGAAGGCATGGCAATAGATTTAACACAAATTCCTTGATCTTAATCATTACTATTTATGTTCTATTAAGCTTGATTTATGTTTGTGAAGTGTGAACATTTCAAAATGGAGTCATTTAAGCTAAAATAAACTTGTTGTATCAATTAATTCTTTTAACATTTTAGTCTCAGTGAAGCAAAGGCAACAGCTCTACACCATTACAGTAAAAGCTTTCGAGGTTTCTCCGCCATGATTACGCCAGAGCAAGCTAATAAGCTGGCAGGTATTGTATTCCAGTATCATATCTTTGTGATTTCTATTTTTCCTTCCACTATATTGGACACGGAAGCATTTTGAATAAGAGATGGAAATTAATTTATAATTTTTTGGTCTCCATTTTATGAAAGAGTTTAACTTTTATAGATTGTCCGTGTAAACATTTACACCGTCAAACAATCACAATCAATCGCATATGTGACTCTTTAGATAGTTTTGGTTAAATTCAAATATTTTCAATGGTTCGATAATATATAATAATTGAATGACAATGTAAAAAATCTTATACTGACAATGCGTACCAACTAAATCCTTAAAGAAATCTGATAATAGATTCTCAAATTTATTGGGGTGGCACCAACATGGAGCTTTATAATCCATATGAAACAACCGATGCTCATTTACTTGATCTGACAGTATCTTCTGATGGATGTTTTGGATTATGTTTCAGAATATAACTCTGTTGTATCTGTTTTTGAGAGCAAAATGAATAAGCTCGACACTACACATTCTTGGGATTTTCTTAGATTAGACTCGGTCTACAAGAACAACCATATAGCTCTGGATTCCACTTCTAATATCATTGTTGGTGTCATTGACTCTGGTAATTACTTTCTTTGATACTTCCCTTTTTTATTTCTTTTGGATTACAATGACTCAATTCACATTGGTTTTCAGGGGTGTGGCCGGAATCAGAAAGCTTCAATGATTATGGATTGGGTCCTGTGCCTGAGAAATTCAAGGGAGAGTGTGTTACTGGTGATAATTTTACACTAGCAAATTGCAACAAGTAAGAACACATTTTAGAATTCAAAATCCACCATAGACTTGTTCTTAAGATTGATGCACCAAGTTTTTATAATCATAAAAGATTCGACTAAATTTTACATTTGCTGCCAATCGCCTGACACAACCCTATTCTTTTATCCGGTCTTAAGATCTGTTATGAACCAAGTCTGTATATTCAAGCTACGAAGCACTAATATAGACATTGACACATAAATACTGGTAATAATTTAGGAAAATGACAAATGATTGAATATAATCAAATGTTTCAGTGTCAGACATCGACACATGTTAGAGACGGAATACACATTCAATCATACATAGTATTTTAAGTAAATAAACCATGAACGTGAAACTTACTCATGTCTTCTTATCTGGTATTTGTCTTTCCAGGAAAATCATTGGTGCGCGGTTCTATTCAAAAGGGTTTGAAGCAGAAACTGGTCCTCTAGAAGACATTGTCAACAATATTTTCTTCAGGTCAGCTAGAGATAGTGATGGACATGGAACACACACTGCATCCACAATTGCAGGATCCATTGTTGTTAATGCTAGCTTATTTGGCATTGCCAAAGGAACTGCTAGAGGTGGTGCCCCAAGTGCAAGACTTGCTATCTACAAGGCCTGTTGGTTTGAATTGTGCAGTGATGCTGATGTTTTGTCTGCCATGGATGATGCCATTCATGATGGGGTTGATATACTTTCTCTTTCCCTTGGCCCTAATCCTCCACAACCAATTTACTTTGAGAATGCACTCAGTATAGGAGCATTCCATGCATTCCAAAAGGGAATTCTTGTTTCTGCTTCAGCTGGAAACTCGGTTTTTCCTAGCACTGCTTGTAATGTAGCTCCTTGGATCCTCACGGTTGCTGCTAGCACGGTAGACAGAGAGTTCAGTTCAAACATCTACCTTGGTAATTCAAAAGTTTTGAAGGTGAAATTTAAAGCACAGTGTATAAATATACAAGACTGTTTGGATAAACAATTTAATGAAGCGTTTATCATATAAGTGCTTATGTATAAGCTATTTTTATAACAAAAGATAAAATAGAATCAAAATGTTTTCATATGAGCTACTTTCATAAGCTCTCATGATAAGCTTATGAAAATAAGTTGAAAACAACATGTCATAAGTTGTTTTCATAACAAACAGTCTCACAAATGCCTAGTCAGTTGATAAGCTCAAATAAACCACTTTCATATATGTAATACATGTGTATATCAGCTAGTTAATTGAGACAGGTTAACGTATCTTCAGGGTTTATCTTTGAATCCAATAAAAATGGAGGATTCTCATGGTTTGATATATGGAAGTGCTGCTGCAGCCTCTGGAGTTTCAGCTACAAATGCTAGGTATGACAATGCACACAAACTTCATTGGTAACACTTAAATGTTTCAGATTCTTCACAACTTTTTGCTTCTTATTCTTGCCTTCTTAGTTCTTGGTATCTACTGTTTGCATTTTAAACAAAATTTACACTCATTCACACTTGTGAGAAAATAAGATAATGTTTGTTATAAATCTGAAATTTATACTTTTCAAAGATATACAAACTACCCTATCAGTCATAAATGTAGTCCTAAATTGCAGTCCACTAGCACAATTGCAGCTGCATTGACGGCATTTGTCTGCAATTTCAAGCTTCACAGCTTAACTGCAACCGCGATCTAGAACCATCGTCAAACCTAGAAAAAGAAATTTGCAGATATTTAGAATCCCATATGTTGGTTTGTTTGCCTTAATAAAATCTGAAATCCCCATATTTCTTAAAATTGTTTGTTTTGCTATCTAATATAATTTTACTTTGAATTCCAATACTCTGCATGAATGTATGGAACCATTTTTGGATGACAGCTGATATATGAAATGCCATGATTCAATTTTCTTAACCCAAATTCTTTTATCTCTTTTGTTACCAGCTTCTGCAAGAACAATACTCTAGACCCTACCTTAATCAATGGAAAAATTGTTATCTGCACAATTGAAAGATTCACTGATAACAGAAGAGAGAAGGCCATAATAGTAAGGCAAGGTGGTGGTGTTGGAATGATACTTATTGATCATAATGCAAAAGACGTTGGTTTTCAGTTTGTCATTCCAAGCACTCTTATTGGTCAAGATGCTGTAGAAGAGCTTCAAGCATACATAAACACAGATAAGTGAGTTTTATTTAAAAATCTCCAATATGGAAGTTGGTCACACTTTGATGTCACAAAGATTGATCAGTGAAATATATTTTTGCTAATGCTTTTTCTATTTTCAGGAATCCTACTGCTATAATTTCCCCAACAGTAACTGTTGTTGGTACCAAACCTGCACCAGAAGCAGCAGCTTTCTCTTCCATGGGGCCAAATATAATAACACCAGATATTATTAAGGCAAGTTTAAACACTAAACAGTGGTTTAACATATCGGTCACAGTAATGGTTGCAGTCGCATCACGATCCTTGGTGTTGCTAAGAATCGCGATGAAATACGGCTGATGCAGCCTCTATTGAGGCCATGTTGCGGTTTTGGCAACATCAATAACTTTTATGATGCGGCTTAAATTGCCGATGTAGAATTTCTATTTAAAATCCTGCAATGGACTACTACAGACCCGTTTGTTACACATTAAAATAAAAAGTGATTTTGATATTCAATAATTTAGAGATTTTTAAGAAAAACATAATAAAAATTGTTTTTTCGAAATAAAAAAAATCATGGATTGAAATTTTTTTATTTTCAAAATCTATTTTTATTTTTAAATCCGTTAGAGAAAAATTCTTAAAGAATATATTTAAAAAAAAAAGTATATCGTAACAAACACATAATCTTCGTAACTTCAAGATCTTTCTACTTAAACTTTACATTGGCAAAAAAGGATAAAGAGGGTATAATGCTGAAGGTCGATCCTATACTTATATTGAGTTTTTGTTTTGTTGATCCAACAATGCAGCCTGACATCACAGGACCTGGAGTGAATATTTTGGCAGCATGGTCTCCAGTGGCTACTGAAGCCACAGTCGAACAACAATCTGTCGACTATAACATCATTTCAGGAACATCAATGTCTTGTCCACACATATCTGCAGTTGCAGCAATTATAAAATCTTACCACCCATCATGGACACCTGCAGCCATAATGTCTGCAGTTATGACAACAGGTAAGCCTTCATGATGTAAAATTCCTAGCAACAACAAAAAAGATTAAATGCCCAAATTGTATGACTCTATCAACCTAGTCCTCTACATTAATTGTATGTATAATTCCCAACCAGTATTGTCAAATAGCAGCTATATATTGGTCCTATAGCACTGTAAACTTTGAAAAAAATCACTATTATTCCGCGATATACTATTAGTGCATTGTTGTCAGGTAGTGGCTACCGCGGAGCTATAGCATGGTACCATAGAAGAATTAGAACAATGTTTTTGTTTTGTTTTTTGCGATGTACAATTCACAACACTATTCTCAACCGAATTGATGTCTTTTTCTCATGTTACAGCAACAGTAATGGATAACACATACCACCTCATAGGAAGAGATCCAAATGGAACTCAAACCACGCCATTCGACTACGGATCTGGGCATGTTAATCCAGCTGCATCGCTCAATCCTGGATTAGTATATGATTTCAGTTCCCAAGATGTTCTCGATTTTCTCTGCAGCAATGGTGCAAGTCCATCACAACTCAAAAATATCACTGGTGAACTTACTCAATGCCAGAAAGCTCCTAAAGCATCCTACAACTTCAATTACCCTTCAATTGGTGTATCAAACTTGAATGGAAGTTTATCGGTTTATCGCACCGTTACGTACTATGGTCAGGAACCAGCAGTATATGTTGCAAGTGTTGAAAATCCATCTGGTGTGAATGTTACAGTTACACCAGTGGAAATGAAGTTCTGGAAAATGGGGGAGAAGACAACTTTCAGGATTGATTTCAACCCTTTCATGAATAGCAATGGAAACTTTGTGTTTGGTGCATTGACATGGAACAATGGTAGACAAAGAGTTAGGAGTCCTATTGGTCTTAATGTACTGTCAACATAGAGTTGAGTGCTCTCACATTTGGTTCTACTTTTGAAAGAGTCAAATTCAATTTTGGAGGTGAAAAATTGATTTTGACCTTTTTAAGTGTTATCAAATAGAATTGATTTTAATTTAAAATTATGATTTGTAGTTTTTGAGCTTAAACGTGATTTATATACTGAATTTATTGTTCAACTTACTTTTATATACATATATATATGCAAATATAAATCACTTTATATTGAATTCGTTTTTAACAATTTTATAAAATTAATTCATTCAAAAATCGATTTTAACCACCACAAAATCAAAAGCACTCATATTTCCTTTCACTTTTGACTTTTCTTTCTCGTATTTTTTCTACTCATATGTTTCTCTATCACAATGCCCACTTTTCGTTCTCTCTTTCATTTCTCTTTTGGTGGAGAGAAGAAAAAAAGTAAGAGTGAAAGAAATGATAGTGTGAGGAGAAGAAAAATGTGAAAAATGAAGTATGTATGGTGTACGGTTTTGTTTGTTTATAAACCAAAGTATTTCTTTTTGTAGTAGCATAAATTGACTCCTATTAGGTGATTGATATTTATTTAAATAGTTGATATTCTTCAATATTTGTTTTTTATGCATCAAATTAAAGATCAAACTTTATATTCAACCACCTAACCATGACGGAGGTTGATTAATCAGATTTTAAAATTTCAATCGATAAATTAAATATAATATTTTATTGTATATTAAAATTTTAAATTGCAAATTTGCAATGTAAACACAAAAATTTGCAAACACAACGACTAAAGGAGGGAGAATCAAGTTGTGCCATTATGGGAAAAACCTATGTCAACTGTGTTGATCCACTATGATAGTACCACGTCTATTGCAAAGATTGATAATCATTATTGCAACTTTAAGAGACGACAAATACGTCGTAAACACAACATTGTTAGAGAGCTACTTTCTAAAGGAGTTGTTATAGTGAATCATGTATGCATTGATGAGAATTTAGCAGATCCGTTGACGAAAAGATTAGTTAGAGTTAAAGTCCTAAATACATCCAAAAGGATGTGACTATTGCCTATAGATCAATGAGTCACTCATGATGGTAACTCGACCTAAAAGACTGAAGATTCCAATAATTAGGTTAAATGGTAATAACAAGTCATAATGATATAAGATGAACATGCTATTATATCTCAGAGAAGCATGATTCTTGAAGCAATGAAAGTATGATATAATAGAAACTCTTAATGAGATCTATACTCTATGTAGAGTGGATTACTTAGTTACATGAGTACTCTTGATAGACTCGCCTATGTGAATGTGAATGTGAGACCGCTTCCTATGGAATTTTGAGGCTAAGTTTTCTAGAGTGTTCACTGTACTAAGCAGACTATAAATGCACAGGCTCTTGAGAATACACCATATGAAAAGGTGGTGTGTGGATTTGATGTTAGAGATATAAATCAAGACTACGAGTCACTCTTGTTGAATATGAATTTTACTTGTTTTGCAAAGGTTTAAATCGAAAGACACCTCTACTTACGCACAATCTTATATAAGTATTTGACACCATATTCAAGTGGGAGATTGTTGGAAATGGTGATAAAAATAATAAGAGCTAGTTGGTGTTAGTTGAAAAAAATAAAGAAATCCCACATATGAAGGATGACACACACTAATAGTATTTATAAGGTGGATGTATGTCAATTAGGGTGTGTCTCAAAGAGTATCCAAATTTGTGAAGGGGTGAGAGTACACGTAAATAGATCACCATACATGTGTGTCGTCGCTTGTCCGACCAACTCGGGCCTATGGGGCAGGGCCATGGATGGGTTTTTCTTCATTAGTCGCGTGTGGGAATGGAGGAGGCAAAATCCAAATAAATAAACAGTAATAATGGATGAGAGAAGAAAAGAAAGAAAACAGTGAACGTATGTCTTTTGTTTTTTCTCCTTTTTTTGGTACATAAGCTAAAAAAGAAAAAAACAGGGAAACAATCAAACAAAGCCCATTTCTCAATTTGTTGGTGCCTATTCCTTTTTGTTTTTCGCCCTTTCAAAACACCCTAGGTTTCTCATGTTTTTTTTAAATAAAATATTAATAAAGTAATAATTGTGTAAAAAATATCAATCAATAATTGACTAATTTATACTTAAATTTTTGCAACTTTCAGAATAACAAAGATCTTTTAATAATTGACAAATGATTAACTTACTCTAAAATGAAGTTTATAGTATTATATTAATGTATAGACACCCTACATAAATTAGTACTAACTCAATCTACCCACAACAATTTATGCATACTATAATAAGCATACAAATTTAAAATTATATTATAAAAAATATAGAATATAAATTGTAACACCAAATCAGACATCTATTTCACCTCTACTTGCATTCTTTCTAGTAGATGTAAAGAATAAGTCATGTCTTCTCTATGGACACTAAGCAGCATAACTTGCACAAATGAATTCCATACGAAAAGTCTATTGAACATAACAAGGCTAACAATGAAAGAGTCATCATAGCAATTAAAAATGCAAAAATTGGTAAAATAAGACTAAAATAAAATTTGTAGAAATTCATGTATTTTAAAATATAGTAATATTGGCACCATTGTGAATAAATAGCTTATTTCGTAAATTTATATAACAGTTCCAAATCAAAGTCTATAAAAATTCTTAAAAAGATATTAATTACTAAAGATGATTTCAGTTATCAACTTTTGTTAAAAAAAGGCCTATTTTGAATACTAACCATTGTAAATCTGACAATTAATTTTACTACTGTTCTGATTTCATATCAGCATGATTAACAGTGCAATTCCAATACAAAATTAAATGAGCAAACAAAAATGTATTAAAATGAAGCACAATTACCTATAATGCACTCTGATAGAACCAATCCAAATGACATCAACTATTCAAAATGAAAAATAGAATAAAAAAGTATTAAAATTAGAAGCAAAATAAACTTTGGAGTAATTTTATCTGCTTAAGTTTAATTAAAAATAAATAGTAAGAAAATGAATGGTGGAATGTATCAAGCATCAAAATTTATTTGTATGAAAACTTGATGCATTAATTCAACCGCCACCAAATAAAAAGATGAAACTAAGAAAGAAGTAAAATTTGAAAATCAAACTTCATTCACAATTCAAAATACATTAACAAAATTTTAACACGTGTCCTCAAATAAGTTGTCATCAGTCCAAAACATTCATATTTGTTGGATTAAAAAAATACAGTTTCATTGGCAATTATAAAGAATACAATAGGGGATGTCAAAGAAGATAGTAGAAAATAGAAAATTGTGAGAAGAAAAAAAGTTATATTATTATTGAAGTAAATGAGATTCTATTCGGAAGAAAGAAAAAAAAAAGGAATGTGAAAGTTATAAAAGATATTATTATTTGTTATCATTAATTTTTGTTGCAAATGAAAAAAGGAAACTGAAGAGATGAATGATTTAAACAGCCGTGTTTGTTAATTGATACTTTAATACTACATGGCTGGTATATCTGTGTTTTTTCTCAAGTAATATTTATTCAAAAAATTACTACTAATTTAAATATATAATTTTTAAAAGAGAGTATTTAAATAATTTTTTTTGAAAAAAGGAATATTAAAAAAAACCCTCATTTTGGATCAATCTTGCTGCTGTTCATGCGTGAGAGAATAGAAAATTTGTACTATTAGTTTTGTTGTTATTATTTTTGTTGAAAGGATTTATGGACTAAAATTTAAAAAGAAATGAAAATTGGATTTTATATCCGCTTAATTAGACCTGTATCTTCAATATATAAAAAATTCAATTTTACTTATTTCATTTTCATTTATTCTATCGTAAAAAAATTCTCTAAAATCGAACTCTTTCATAAAAAATTTGATATGTAATTTTCTCTCGAAAAAATCTAGTATACAAATTAATACTACCGAGAATTTTATTTTTTTTTAAAAATCGGTATGCAAATTTTTATAAAAATTGTCAAAAGATTCTGAATTTTTTAAAAAGCAAAATTTCTAGTAATATAAGTTGTGTATTGGAATTTTTTCTGTTGAAATTTTCGATAATTAATTTTCTTTATCGAAATCTAAAGTTTGAAATTTTAAGTAGGTTTTCATTTTGCAACACAAAAACTTTCATATTGTTAAAAAATTCAAAATGTATTTTTTTTAATTGTTTTTTTTAAGTAGGGATGAATAAACACAATCATATATAGATTTATTGAAACATTCACAATTGATCAAATTTTTAGTCAAGAGAAGATGTTATATCATGAGAAAGAGAGGTTGACCAACAATATCGAGTAGTTGTTATCAGTACTCATTCTGACATAGAGACTGGAAAGAGATGAATAAAGTCAAAATTATTTCTCGGTGGTAATAGAGGTGAACAATATAAGTAAAATAAAGGTAACTTAGGGACTTCAACTAAAAGGTGTGGTTGTCTGTTTAAAATTAGATTGAGACCATTGAAGAATGATGAGAGATGGATTATTAGTTTAATATATGGACTTCACAATCATGAATTAGTGGTTATTTTTGAGAATAATGCATTTGTGGGACGCTTAAAAGAAAAAGATAAGAAACAAGTTGACGAGCTGACAAAGTAGCATGTTGCACCGAGACACATCTTGACATCTTTGAGCGATCGAGATAAAAAGAACATGATTAATATCTCTCAAATTTATAAAACACGAACCATATGCCAGAATAATTTGAAAGGGTCCAGAACTGATATGCGACATCTGTTGAAGTTACTTGAAGTTGAGAAGTATGATTGTTGGAGTATGACCCGTGAAGACTCCAATGTTGTGAGGGACATGTTTCGAGTGCACCCAACGTTGGAGTATGAACATGTTCTCTTTTGTATTGATCATGGATAACACCTATAAAACCAATAAGTATTAGTTACCATTGTTTGAAATTGTTGGTGTAACTTCAACTAAGTTGATATTCAACGTTGCATTTTCTTACATGTATTGTGAACGTAAAAAAAAACTTGTGCAGATACCTCATTTTCTCATCTGATTGTAACTGATAGATATCTTGCTTTGATGAATGCATTTGAAGTTGTATTCCCATTTTCAATAAATTTACTTTGTCAACTACATATCAACAAAAATGTTGGAGTCAAATGTAAACAATATATATTGAAGAAGAACATGTAGGAAACTATTCTAGATTTGTGTAGGAAAATTATTTATTGTTATGCAGATAAGGAGTACAAGCAACTTTTACAAATGTTTGAGCAAACATGTGTCAACAATATCATTTTATGTGATTATGTTAGAGACACATGATTGACTTCTCATAAGAAATGATTTTTTTGAAGTATAGACCAATCGAATGTTGCATTTATGAAATAATACGACCAAAAGGTATGTCATTAAAATTTATACATGTTGAGGATTAAGCATACATTTGATTATTTTTATTTATTTATTGAAATATCATTTGTTCTTTTTTATGTTTGAATATTAGGGTTGAGTATGTTCATTATTCATTGAAGAGATTTTCAGAACACCGTAAAAGAGATTTTTGTAAGGCATGAGATGGTATGAATGACATGTTAATGTTGCAAATTATGAAGATAAAATGGTCATTTGAGACAAGTATGGGTCATAAAGAGCATGTACAAAACAATTCATTCTATGAGAATTTGACTTGGGTTGTATACTTAGAAGCTCTCATGGATTACCTTGTTCGTGTGAGTTGGAACGATACAAGATGAAAGTTTTTCCACTCCTGTTGGATGAAGTTCATATAGATTTGAGAAAATTAACCATGAATAGTGGTTCAAAGAAAGAAAAATTAGAAAATAATTTAGAGTTTGACATTACATCAGAGATGAATATAATTTGAAAAATATGGAAAACAATTAATGTTGCTGGAAGAAGGGCATTAAAGAGAAATTTGTGTGAAATAGTTTATCCACTAGATAAGATTAAAACAAAGGGTGGTGAGAAGAAGAAGAAAGGTAAGAAGTCGAAGGAATTTGACGTATATCGCGATCCTTCATTTTTTGAGCATGTGGATGCGTTTATTTTGATAAATGCAACTACTCAAGTATGTCGGCAAGGATCCACAAAAGCATCCCAACAAGCCTAGCTAGTATCTAAACACGTCTCCTAGAAAGCATCCAAACAAGCCTCTCAAAAATCACTCAAACAAGCCTTAGAGGAACCTATGATGAGTGAAGTTAGAAAATATATGGATGAATTTTCTCCTCTAATTGATCCATATATTGAAGACATAGTTGTAGGACGAGAAACACAAGAAAATGAGAGTTTGAATTGTGTTTTATTTTAAAACCATTTATAAAAATATTAAACTAAAGTAATGAAAACAAAGTGGATAATGTTGTTTGATTGTTGGGATTAGGATTCATAAGACGCAATTAGTCTAATGAAGTGATAATACACAGTTGGATTGTCGAGATTAGGGTTCCTAAGTCGTAGTTAATTAGATGATAATATAGGACTGGATTTTCAATATTATAATTCATATGTCGTAGTTAGTTTGATTATGTGAGATTATATGGTTGGATCGTTGATAAATATAAATTTTCAGTAGAAAAAAAAATTAACTTTTAAAGATTTGAATACATAATTTTATTTTAAATAAACTTTATACATTTGGTACCTTAAATTATGTATTTGGACATAAGTTAACATTTATATCTACTATAAAATCTGTCATAATAAAAAAAAAATATAATTTTTATTAGATAAATAACTAAAAACTATTACACAAACAACGGACAAAACATTGAGAAAAACATAACATTGTCAAAATAAAACCAATGACAACTACGAGAACAACTAAGAAAAACTAAAATCCCTTAAACCAATGTCATATACTCCACTTCTGCCATTGAAATTCCAAAAAATTAATTTCGTCTTCTCCATTTGAAGTGCCATTGAAGTGTCAACTGAGACACATACGAAGACGTGCAACTAATGACGCATCATTGAATGCCAGGGGTTCGATCTCTTCCTTTGGTACTCAATCTACATCATCGAATCAGAAGCTAGGCAATGTTGTTGTGGTGAACGAACAATATTTTACACCTGCAAGGATGGTAGAGATGTCGGGAAGCAATTTTGGAGATGTCATTTTGGATGTATTGTTTGAATAACAATATGAGTTTTACTTTATAATTTATGTTTATGTGATTTTTGAAATTAATGTTGGTTTCTTATAAAATCTTGGATGCCCGCTACATGCCATTTATTTATTTGGATTGAAGATAAAGATGGTGTCGATGAAGTTAGAAAACCTGTCTGATTCAGAAATTGTTGCACTTGCAATTGATGTCATAGAAGAAGGAAAGAAGAAGAATGCCAAATTTGATAAAAAAGTTGAGTGTTGAGCGAGTTAAAGGGAAATTCTTTTGTTTTTATTGGTTGTGTCCTTCATTGCCAAACTTGAGAAAGAGCCTCCATGTTGTGTCAAAGTGATGGAATTAGTTTTAGGCTTTGTCAGTTAAGTTGTTTATTTATATCTAGTTATTTCACTTTAATGTTTATTTTGTATAATTCTTTTTACTATGTGTTTGATTATTTTTAAATACGGGTGGTTTAGTTGTGCTTTTTATTAATTCAACTTGTAATTGTTAGTGTGTTAGCGCAAGTATCATTGACATGGGATGGATGATATGACAATCAATGACAATTAGTCTCTAAAAGGTTTTTTTTTTATTGTTCTCCATGGTAGACAAATGACATGATGGCCCAAATATTAATAAGGTTGAATCGAGTAAAAGAGGTGTTAAACCATATTTTTTCGTTTCATTATGTGTGTCTGGGTTGAATTAATAACAAAGCATTATCTATTGGTTTAACTATATTTTTTGTCCTTGCAATTATAACCTTTTTTAATTTTGGTCCTCATAAATTTTTTATTGTTTGATTTATATCCCTGCAAATATAGTTTCATTTTAAAATAGTCATTCACCGTTACAAAAATTGTCAATTGACAAACTCTGTTAGGTGAAATGAATAAATTTAATATATAACCTTTTTTTTAACCTGAACCCTAGACCTCCAATAGAATTAAAATATATCAGCCTTACCTTAAAAAATAAAAAAATAAAAAACTTAAAAGTGTGCATCTTCTTCATCTCAAAATCTAACTAATACCATATGAACATGAACACTTGAGTTCCATTAAAAATGTGAATACTTGATTTTCAATAAATAAAAAAAAAAGTACTTCATCTCCTTCATCCCAACCAACCCAACCGATAAAGCCCAACCAAAAACACCGAAAATCTCACCCAGACAAAATCCATAACAAGAATAAACAAGCAAAAAGGAAGCATAAAAAGGAAAAGAACATACATACAAGACGATCAAAAGATAAAAACATCGAAAACAAAAGCAAGTTTAAAGAGGGTTTCATGAGGTTGTTGTTGTTATTAGAGACTACATATTGGGGATTTTGAATTTCAATTTTTAGGAATTTTTGTTGGGATTCATAGGTGTATGTTGGGGTTAGTTAATTATCTCATTCTTTCTTGCCTTTCTGTTGAGGAAAAATTGTTTTTGATTTTGATGTAAACAAAGAGTTAAGATTGATGTGTTAATGGATGAGGAAATATAAGAGTTTCGTAGATCTATTTAAATTTGTGATTGATGTTTTTTTTTGAGATAATAGAGGAAAAAAATGAGGTTGAAAGTAGAATTTGTTGATAGAAAAAATTGGGTGAGGTGAAGTATGAATAATGAAGGGAAAAAGATTGAGTTGAGTGAGGAAAAATATGAATTGTTGGGTTGATGAAGATAACGAGGAAACTCACGTTCTAAATTTGTGATCGATGAATACAGTTTAAATAAAAAATAAAAAATAAAAATAAGTATATAAATTATTTTAATATTTAAATTGATATTCCAATTGGCATGCTACAATTGATACACGTTTTTCTCCGTTTGTCGGTTCTCGTTTTGTAACGTCCACTTGATGTTAAGGATCAAAAGTAAAGTTTTTCTATATTGCAGAGATGGAATTCAAATAAAAAAGTTTATAGGGGGTAAAACTAAAAACTATTATATTTACATTGATTAAAAACATATTTAAACCTTATGTATTACATTGTATTTGAGAAGTTTTTTTTAGTCAACTTATTTAAGAAGTAAATAGTCGCATAATTGTCTTGCTATTAGACTATACAACAGCTAGTGGGCGAGTTAGAATTTTAAAATCTAACTTTGTAGCAAGTTATAACAAAAATGTAGAGCTGTCAAAATAGATTAGCTTGAATGGGCCAGTCTGCCCAGTCCACCAAAATACATAGTATGAGTTTGATAGTTTCAGTATGAATATTTTAAGGGCTTTTTAACCCGATCCGAATAAATCCGTTACCCATTCGAGTTAGCTCGTATAAGTATTGAGGTAGTCTGCAATCCGCATAACCAATTTTAAAAAAGTAAAAATAGTAAAATTAGTCCACATAAAAAAAGTTCCAAAAGGTATTCAACTCACTTAACTAATTATATATATATATATATATATATATATATATATATATATATATATATATATATATATTATCCTTTGTGATAGAATATTATTTTTAGTTGGTTATATATTTTTAATAATTAATTTCTTTATTTTTCTAAATGGACAATCATTCAACACTTTGGAAAATGTGAACATAGCTCCAAGAGTCTAAAAATACTTATTTTATAGTCACATTAGAACTATTTAACATTTTATTTGAATTTGGTTTGAGTTTGGGTTATCTTAAACAAATCTAAATTCATTTGTGTTATGTTAGATAATATCTCTAACTTTAAGACAATTTGGACTTATTTTAATTTGTGTGTTGTTTTGAAAAATTTGAGTTAAGTTTGTGTTAATAGGAAAATTCAAACTTACTTTGTATATAAAGAGTAAATCGTAATTTTTTTTAAATGAGTATTCAAATTGATTCATACTTAATGCATAAGTAGTATACTATAATTTTTTTAAATGAGCATAAAAAAATTGAAATGAAAAGAATCACAAACAAAATTAAAAATATAATGAGTAAAAAAATTTATAAAAATTGTGGGTTACACGTCCGGCTCGCAACCCATCTAGGGCCAGGCTCGAACAATATTTTATCGGCCCATATTAAAATAGGACTTTTTAATCCATTCCAAAGAATACCACAACCCGTTAGGACTGATCCTATATAAATGGAATAACTCGTTTTGATAGCTCTATAAAAATGCAGGAAGTTATAGCAAATCATAACAACACAATTGAAAGATATATATTACTTCTGCAGGGTAATCAAGCAATTGCTCAATTACAACCAATCAAGCAATTACTCAATTAATCACACAATTGGACATAAAACTTATAAATTGTATAAAACAACTTGTGTAATAAAGTTAAAAGAGATCCTCTTAGCTACTATTATCTATGAAACACAAATATTAACACCGAATATAATACTAATACTAACACATCAACTTTAATAATAATTTTAAAAAATAAATTAATTAAATGTAATTAATATGTCAATATAATGTATGCGTCAAAGATAAATATATATCAAACATTGCGACACACCTTCAATTAAAGTATTGCTGCTAAAGAAACTATTATTAAAAAATAATAAATAATGGATGTAATAAAGTTGCTTAAGGATAATTCTCTTCTGCCAATTGCAGCTTACCAAGTTACTATGGGGCCATTCTAGCACCAGGGCAAAATGTTTATGCTGAAAAGTTGATCAAATATTCAATTAGTTCTCACCAATGAATATTAAATTAAAACTCTATACACATAACACAAGTTTGACGATAATAGACAAAAATGACCCTTCTATTTTTATATCTAACCGAGGCACTATTTTTATGGTAGCTTCAACAATTATTTGCTCTTAACCTGCCATGAAATTTTATAAACAATTCAATTATGTGTAAAACTTAGTCAACAACTTCAAAACTACTTAATAAGTACAACATGAATCAAAAAATGTAAACGTCCAACTTAAATGGACCCTTAGACTTAATAAATATGTCACTGTTACTTCTTTCTTGATATGCGTGGATGATGTGATATTTACTAGGAATTCATTGAAGCAATTAATAAAGATAAAGGTTGTTCTTGATACATCCTTTACACATTGTTTGGTTGAGGTGAAAATAGGAGGAAAGACAGTTGGAGAAGGGAAAGTACTAATCTAAAAAATCTTTCCATTGTTTGGAACCAAAAGAAAACGGGAAGGAAAGAAACTTTCACATGTAGTGCCCCAAAAATTGTTTCACTCCACAACTGGCTACAAAGTTCACTAACTAATAAATTTGTTGTGTTTTAACAATTTTACCCTCATGATATTTTTAATAGTTGGCTGCAATATTTTTCTCGGTAAACTCACATATGGTATATGGTACCACATATTATTTTACACTACTTGACTTGTTTATAAAAAATAATAATTAATTAATACAAGTATCCTGATTTAAAAATATCATGATAGTTTTTTTTAGTAAATCATATATATATATATATATATATATTAATATCACATTTTATGTAGAGATGTTTATGTCATTCACATAAATATACTTTTTTTTTCTTTTTACTTTCTATTCATTCTCTTCTATCAAACAACTAAAAAATCATTTACTTTTAATCACTTTCATGTCTTCAACATTCTTTCCTTTTATTTGTTTTTGTAATTCAACCAAAACATCAAAATTAAGGTTTGGGACAACCTAAAACTTTCTTGGCTTATAAATATTTCATTCTCAAAGTTAATTTTTAATTTGACAAATAAAGTATTGTTTAGATTTTCTTCACGAGATATGCTCATTATGATACAAACTAACAAAGACTTCTTTAGATCCCATAATCAAATTACAACAAGACTCTTTGAATATTAATTGTGATAGTGCAGGATACTAATGATAACTACTCATTAATACTATATATTACTTATGCTACTGAATAGTTAAGTCAATTCCTTAATGCACACATCTAGACACATTTTAATTTTTTGTATAGAGTTATTAAATATTTGAAAAAATATCTAAGGGAGACTTATTTTTCAAAATTAAAAGAAATTTGTAACTACAATTACTTATTTCTCATGTGAAGATTGGAAAACATGCATAGATTCTAGAAAATTATTTAACTTTTTTTTAAAAAGAAATAATTATTAGATACTATTTATTTCTTGAAAAATCATTACTTTCTTGGAAAAACACGAAGTAGAATATATTATCAAATGTATCAATTGTAACAAAATACACGACGATATATATTACTTCTTGTTTCCTAAGAATTGTAATTGTTATATATTTTTTTTTTAAGGTTTACAAATATGTCGTGATAAGCCAATATTATATTGTGATGATTACCAAAATGTGATACATATTGCATTAAACCTCATCTTTTACAAGTCATATAAAACATCTTAAAATTGATTATCCCATTGTAAGAAAAAAACCTTGAAAAGAGAATATTGAGATTGTTGTTGATATCTTCCAAATCCCAAGTAGCAAATTTCTACAAAATGATATTACCTTGTGCTATTTTCATTCCTTTCATCTCCTAACTTTGTTTATTTGTATCATGTCACTTTGTGGGGGTGCTCTTAAAGAGTATACATGGAGAACAATCAATCTTACATAACAACTGTACAAGTGGTGATGATATATTATAAATAAAATAGATGACATAGATAAGATAATGTAATTCATATGAAGACGAATGAAATTAGAAGTTGTCATTGTTATTATTGATTTGAATTTATTTTTTTTTCTTTTTATTGAACAGAATAATACATAAATTTTCACTTGCTATTGAGTTATTATTATTGTATAAGTCGTTCATTCGAATTGTTTTCATCCGATTGAGTAATGAAACAATATTTTTGATTTAATATATTTCTTTTTCCAAGATCTTTTACATGTTTATATAAGGTTGACTCAACACTTTGATAGAATTTATAACAAAAAAGTCACTCTATCTTAATAGGATTCATTATTTATTATTTTTTTAATTTATGATCTCATTACGATTTGTACCATTATTTTGACTATAAATATTATCTTCATCTATAAAAAAAAAACTTTCGTGGAGTAATTAAATTCAAATAGTTTAATAAATTTCAATTAAAATAGAACCAATCAAGAGTATCTGATTTCTCTTATAAAAATAATTAAAATAAAATAAATAAAAATAAAAATCAGCATTGGTTAAAAAATAAAAATAAAAACCAAGTAGCTTTTATTTTTTTAATAAAAAATCAAGTAGCTTTATATATACGAAAATATATAACTTCTTCACTCACAACAAAAATCATATACACAACAATCTACACTTTTGGGTTACACTTTTCTCATATGTCTTTCATTGCAGCTTAGGGGACACATCTGATTCAACTTGTAGAAACCAAAAGTCACAGGTAAATTAAACCATTCACAATTCACAATTCACAATTCACAATCACATACTCCATAATTTTCCTCCCATTAAAATCCATCAATTAACTTCTCTGTATTTTTTCTCTTTTGTATCAAAACCCCTTTATTTTATTTTACTCACTAAACTCTTAACTAGTCTAATTATTTTTTCTTCGCCCCTTTTTTATGTCTTCCTTTTTTCATTTTTAGCTTAAACTTGAGAGATTTGACCGTTAAGAGGAAGTTAACTTCTCCATCTTCGTTAACATTTTTCATGATTTTGTAGGGTTTTTGGTTTTAGCCCCAAAACTCGCTTTCTCTTTTTCACTTTTACTTTCCTTTTTCACACTAAATAACCATAAAAATATCATTTTTTTTTTCAGGGTTGTTCTCTTTGTGGTGTTTTTTTTCTTTCAAAACCCATGAAGATAATTTGTTGATTTGTTACATGCTAATCTTTATTGGGTTTTCGCTGATTCTATTTTATTCACAATGCTTTTTGGAGAAAAGGGTGTTTTTGAAGTTTTGAACTGAGTGAGTGAAGTTTTCTCCATTGGGGGTGAAAAGGAAAAACGGGGGTGCAAAAAAGAAGATATTTTTTGGAAGATGATTGCTGAGAAACCTATCTGGGTTAGGCATGAGGGCATGCAAATTTTCTCCATTGATGTTCAACCAGGTGGGCTTAGGTTTGCTACTGGTGGTGGTGACCACAAGGTATGGCATTTTCTCTCATAATTGTTGTTTTGTTTTTGTTTGTGAGTCTCAATTTAATGGTGAATTTCAATTTTGGGTCTCCATTGTTGTGTTTAATTTGTTAATTGTGGTGTTTAATTTGTTATGTTAATGAAGGGTGGGGTGCCATTGTCAATTTAATGGTGATACTCCATTGTTGTGTTTAATTTGTTATTCTTAAAACTTGAGTTGGACCAAACTCAATCCTGACATAACCGACTTGTAAGGTAATTGGTGTCTCCCGCTTATAAACTCATTTTAGACCATACATTCGATGTGGGATTCTCAACATTCTGTTGATGGATGGGGTAGTTTTGTGCCGTTTATTGTTTATTATTGTTGAGCTCAATGAAAAAAAGAGTCTTGCTTAGTTGTTTATGTTTAATGCTTTGTTAGTTAGGTGATAGGAGATTGAGGCTGAGAGTTATGATATTGTGTTTTATATAATCTTCTTCTCAACTATATGTTTTACTTATGCAGGTTCGAATATGGAATATGAAGTCTGTTTCAAATGACTTAACAATTGACGACTCTTCTCAGAGGCTTCTTGCGACATTGCGGGATCATTTTGGGTCTGTCAACTGTGTAAGGTGGGCTAAGCATGGTAGGTATGTCGCGTCTGGTTCGGATGATCAGGTGATATTAATTCATGAGAGGAAGCCTGGCTCAGGTACCACTGAATTTGGTAGTGGAGAGCCGCCGGATATTGAAAACTGGAAAGTTGCAATGACTTTGAGAGGGCACACTGCAGATGTGGTAATTTAATTGCTTTTGAACTAGTTGTTCCATCTAAATGGTCCTCTATCGCATTTTGTTTTAATTGTCACCTTGAGTATTCAAACAATTTCACATTTTTTATCGGCATCGTTAACTTGAGATCTTTTTGTTCATGTGTAAAGTAGGTGGATCTTAATTGGTCGCCTGATGACTCGACATTGGCTAGTGGGAGTTTGGACAACACCATCCATATATGGAATATGAGTAATGGCATTTGCACTACTGTTCTAAGGGGCCACTCTAGCCTGGTTAAGGGCGTTGCTTGGGATCCCATTGGATCTTTTATCGCAAGTCAATCCGATGACAAAACGGTCATTATCTGGAAAACTAGTGATTGGAGTCTTGCTCACAGAACCGATGGTCACTGGGCTAAATCAGTAAGTTTCTTACTTTTAAATCTATATGACCCATTTGTAACAACTTGTTTATTTAAAAAAAAAAAAAACATTTTTTTTAAATAATTACTTTTAGGAGCTTTGGTCTATTTGTTACAGATTTTAAAAAAATGAGAATCTAAAAACTGGTTCAATGAAATGCTGTTTTGAGTAATTTCTCTTAAAAATAATTTTCATCTGATGATTTTTTAAAATTAAGTTTTATTATGGTAAACAAATATGAAATAGCTTATGCTTTTCTTAAAAATCTCTAAAATATAATCTCTAAATTATTGAATGCTAAATCACTTTTTTATAATCTGTAATAAACTGGCTCATAATTTCAATTTCCTAATCGAGCTATGCCCCTTTCAGCTTGGATCAACCTTCTTCAGGCGACTTGGATGGTCCCCGTGTGGTCATTTTATCACCACTACTCACGGTTTCCAGAAGCCGAGGCATTCTGCCCCTGTGCTCGAGAGAGGGGAATGGTCTGCAACATTTGATTTCTTAGGACACAATGCTCCAATTATTGTTGTCAAGTTCAACAATTCAATGTTCAAAAGGCATTCCACTAATGCTGAGGAAGTGAAGCCTTTACCCGCTGGGTGGTCCAATGGTGCTTCCAAGACTGGAAGCAAAGAGCCGCAGCCATACAATGTGATCGCCATTGGAAGTCAGGATCGAACTATCACCGTATGGACTACTGCAAGTCCTCGTCCTCTTTTTGTGGCCAAGCATTTTTTTACTCAAAGTGTTGTGGATTTATCCTGGTATGCTCTTCATCTATGGTTGCATTAGTGTATACTCCCTTTGTCCCTAGATATAAGACACTCATGCGAAAAATCTTTGTCCATAAATATAAGACCTTGTTAAAAAGATTCTTTGCCTTAAGTTTTTCTTTGCAACCGTACCCCTAATTAATCTACTTTTTTTAATCAATAAAAAGTATTGGGAAGATAAATTCTCTCTCTCTCTCTCTCTTATTTGCATCAGAGAAGATGAATAGACGAAGCTCATTCACTTATTAACTTTGCTTCACTCGTCATGATGAGATAGTAGTAAGGGTAAAATTGGAAAAGTGATACAAATTATTGATAACTTCATACTACTACATAAATTTTCAAACCTTCTTAATTTCTGTTATTTAGTCAACAACAGTGTCTTATACTTAGGAATGGAGTTAGATGTTTTTTTTTGCTAATTAGTTTGAATTCTTTAATTTTTTTGCTAATTATTAGTTGAATATTTTAATTCATCTTGAAACAGGAGCCCTGATGGGTATTCACTTTTTGCCTGTTCCTTGGATGGATCTGTTGCTACATTTCATTTTGAGGTGAAAGAACTCGGTCAAAGACTCAGTGATTCTGAGCTAGATGAGTTGAAGAGAAGTCGCTATGGTGATGTGAGAGGCCGTCAAGCAAACTTAGCAGAGTCTCCAGCACAGTTATTGCTAGAAGCAGCTTCTACCAAGCAAACACCAAGCAAAAAGGCGGTTTCTAATCAGCAAAACCAGACAATTGCAAAAGCATACGTTGATACACGTGTCGGTGCAAAGAACCCGGAGCCTCAAGTTGATCATAACAAGAAGAGTGGAGGTCCTGTTGGTGACACGTTAAACAAAATGACAACCTCTGCCCGGATTTCTAGCCCCGTCAAGCAAAGAGAATATCGACGTCCCGATGGTAGGAAAAGAATTATTCCAGAAGCAGTTGGAGTGCCGGTTCAGCAGGAGAACATTTCTCGTGCGGTTCAATCGCAAGCACTTGATTTCCCTCTCGTATCTTCTGATCAACAAAGGGGTACCAATGGAGTTGTATCAAATGACGATACCGTAAGAGCCAAAAGTAACTTGGCTGGAGCGCTTGTCAGAAATTCAGATTTAAAAGAACGTTCAGGGGTTACTGCTAGGGCGACAATTTCAGAGAGCCTAGTCATCGAGAAGGTTCCAGCTTCTTCTGGCAAAGATGGAACCGTCAATGTTGAGCAGATGGGAAATTCGATAAATTCCGGTTCCTTGTCTGCTTCTCATGCCACTCTTTCCATTAGAATATTTGACAAGAAAGGCGGGGAGGATGCTTTACCTATTTGTTTGGAAGCGCGCCCGAGAGAACAAGCTGTGAATGACATTGTAGGGATGGGAAATGCATCCGTTATGAGAGAAACGGAAATTGCTTGCACAAGGGGGACTCAAACACTTTGGTCTGATAGGATATCGGGGGAAGTCACTGTTTTAGCTGGAAATGCAAATTTTTTGGCGGTCGGGTGCGAGGATGGATGTCTACAGGTAGTCTTTTATGTATACATTATGGTTCGGTTTTCAGTTTTTGCTGTTTTTTTCCCTTTCCTGTCAACGTTTCTGATATATCATAATATGATTGTATTGTGTCATTAACTGTGGTAGTTTCGCACATCCTTTATTCTGAGTTTCCTTCATTTATTAAGAAAAACACTCTTTAGATACTGAATCGTCTCTCTAATATCATTCTATTTTTTCAACTATAGTTGTTTGGGACATTTTAAAAAATCCAAATTGTTTATACTGTGCTACTTTCATTTTCATCTCGTTTTAGTATACTTGGAAGTTAAAATTATCTTTGCTATGCATGTATTAAGGAATTTTTTTTTCTAGGTATTTGACTTACACTTTAGGTATCTTTGCTATGCATGTATTAAGTTAAAATCATCATAATGTACTTACACTTTGTTTATGTATTTGACTTCTTTGTGCTGCTGAGAAGATTTACACAAAGTGCGGGAGACGAGCAATGCCTACCATGATGATGGGATCTGCATCAATATTTGTAGACTGCGACGAATGCTGGAAACTGTTGCTAGTGACAAGAAAAGGATCCCTTTATTTATGGGATTTATTCAACCGAACCTGTCTCCTTCAAGACTCGTTGGCTTCTCTTGTTGCTTCAACTCCTAGCTCTTCTGCCAAAGATACCGGTACCATATATTACCTATATAAAAATTTGATATAGTAGCTGCTTACAACTTGTGTTTTTCCGACAAGTTTTGATATGCTTTGGCGTTATGTCCTTGTATTTTATTTTATTTTATTTTTTTATTTAATTTCAGGCACTATTAAAGTTATATCTGCGAAGCTATCAAAATCTGGTTCTCCCCTTATTATTTTGGCGACTCGTCATGCCTTCCTATTCGACATGAGTCTCAAGTGTTGGCTAAGGGTTGCCGACGACTGTTTCCCTGCATCAAACTTTGCCAGCTCTTGGAGTTTGGGCTCATTCCAAAGTGGTGAACTTGCTGCTTTGCAGGTTGATGTTAAAAAGTATTTGGCCCGAAAGCCAGGTTGGACTAGGTGTGTATTTATCGGTATTGATGTTTGATTGATACATCCTTTTAGTTTGTATATTCTTCCTCTATTTTAAAGATATTATTAAATATATATGTTTGAAGGAAAACTTTCTAAACATGAACTTTTTGATATAGAACGACGGATGACGGAGTGCAGACGCGTGCTCACTTGGAAGCTCAGTTAGCGTCTTCTTTGGCTTTGGGATCCTCCAACGAATATCGTCAATGCCTCTTGTCGTATGTACGATTTCTTGCAAGGTACTATTTCTGTTGTCTTTTTTTCTTTTATGATTTTCCGTATGCAGTCTGTGCACCTTTCACATTCTTGCATGAAACACTTTCTCATTCTTGCGTGAAACGTGCATGCCGTCTGGCTCTTTGTCATTGAACTTCAAGAATTTATTTTTTCAAACTTCAGAGATCGTAGTTTGCTAGCTATAAATATATATAGTTCTATATTTTTTCTCTTGAATCACATTCTGTGGTCTGTATAATTTTGGACTTAATAGACTAAACAAAATTTTTGATGAAATATAATTGCAGAGAAGCGGATGAATCTCGATTACGAGAACTGTGTGAGAGTTTCCTCGGACCTCCAACAGGCATGGCTGAAGAAGCATCATCAGATAAGAGTTTGGCATGGGATCCTCTTGTGCTTGTAAGACTATTTGTTAAGAGATTAATTTGCATCAATATAAAAAAATTTACTATCGACAAATCACAGTCAGTCACATGAAATTTAGAAATCACAGTCATTCACATGAAATTTAGAAATAGTTGTAATTAAAGTACACTTTTTTAATAATCGAACGGTTATGGTTGACTATCGGTTTAAACTCTTCAGCATTATAAATTTATATTGTGTGAACCCTTATAAATTCAGTTCAACTGATCAAGTTTTCCATTTGGATCTTTGCAGGGAATGAAGAAACACAAACTCCTCATCGAAGACATTCTTCCAGCCATGGCATCGAATAGGAAAGTTCAAAGACTTCTCAACGAATTCATGGATCTCGTATCCGAATACGAAATCATCGACGTTAATCATGATAAAAGAAATCTAGTGTTTTTCAAGACATCTTCTTCACCAGTCACCAATCTAATAGAGAGTGGTCCATTAGCAACATATGTAAAGGACACTCCCGAGGACGCAATTAACAACAAAGACAACAGTGCTCGAGTCGCCAAAAGTCGCACAAATTTCACTCCTGCACTTGCAAACGAAGCAAGTGCACATGATCAAATTGTTCAGGATACACCAGACCAGTAATGAGGTCTTGACATATGTATCTAACTTTTGGATTTTGTTATTCTCTCTATATATATTTAGGATCAACGTGGGGTTTTGTAAGTGGCATGGATGAACAATGAAACTACTCACATTATATTATTATGCATTAGAAATTCTACCAATAGAGGAAGCAATTATAATCATTTTGTAGCTCTACTCTAAAGTTGATCTTATTAATAGGTCACAATTCTAAGGTAGCAAAAGTTGATATATGGAAATTAGATATTTTTTAAGGATTCATCTACAAGTTTTCTTTTTAATTTTATCCAACATTTATGGAAAATTTATTATCTTTTTATAATGTTACTAATGTTACTAGTGTCCATAATGCACTCCGCCTATCTCCTTTTCTATTGCATTAACATGTATTAATCATGAATAAAACTTTTGTGTAGTTTATTTTTAATTTTAAATATTTCTCTTTAATCATCTTTCCTTTTTTCTTTTTTGCTATTGTTTATTGCTGTTTTTTTCTCCTACAATGGTAATTTTGTTTTCAACGGTGATTATTATTATGTGAAAAGTTAAAAAAAAATGTAACAGTATTTTTGGTAGCAGAATAGGCTGCATCAAAATGAAAATGTCTATTTTATGTGAGAATGATAAAAGTACTTATCAACTAGTAGATCAAAATAGATGGTTGAGATTAAAAGCTCTTTTAAAAAAACAATGCCTTTCTTTAATTTAATTATTTTTGAATCCTGTCAAACTCACTTTAGAGAAATCAAATGAATAATTTCACTTTACACTTAATCTCCTTAACCATCTACTTTTCACAAAAATAGATAATAGAAAAATATTTTTCCAATCACATTATTTTCTTCTATCCTACCCACCACCATTAACATTGTACATCCAAATAGAATAAACTTGTAACTTCTAATATTTTTTGTGAAACTTCAAAAAAACATTATTATAGCATAAATTGGTTCACAGGTTCCAATCTTAGAATATTATTTGTTTTATTAAAATCGAGAACTCCAGCAATATTAAGAGATATATATATTGTTAATTTAGGTTGATATTATCTATGAGAAAGGAATTGAAACACTACTTACCCATTGAGATTTTAATCTCCAGCAACTAAGTAAGCAATAATAAAATCAAATTGGATTGCCTTCATGTTTTTGATTGTGCATATACCAAAATATACGTAATACTTAGTCATGGATGATGAAAATCAATGAAAATTGTGAATGATACAACTTTGTTGTTGTTGAAGATAGTCTTTTTTATCTGACTTAAGCCAACTTTATTGCATGAGGTGCACATATATTTATTCTTTAATTAAATCAATTTTTCTTCAATTACTAGTACATTTTAAAAAATTTAATACTAAAGGTTTCGTGCATGTATTTATGTTTAATGTTCTATTATTTTTTGATATTATATTGTAACTGTCAAGTGTTTATTGTTTGTCTTCATGATAAATTTATTCTAAATTTGTGATAATTAATCAAAATTATTTGATTTGTGTTTTTAAAATAAATACGAAATCATTTGTGTATATGACATACGATTTTTATAAACTATTTCGTCGTATCATGAGTGTATAACTTCATTAACAACTATGATTTTAACTATCTATATAATTTTGATCAACTTTTCTTTTAAGTTTAACTTAATATTTATTTTTATTGTATGATAATTTAACTACGTATGATTCAACATCATATTATTATCTTTTAATTATATATATTATAAATGATTAACAATATCATAATATAATATATTTTAATATTTATACAAAACATTTAAACAAAAAATATATTTATATAATTATCAAATTTAATCAATTATTTAAAATAATATATCGTAATTATTCATATAATATTTAACTAATTATTTTATTCACAAATATATTTCAAACTAAAAATTTAAATCCATGTAGATGCACAAAAATTTTATAGTAGACTTTTCAAAGAAATTTGATCCTATTTATTAAAAAAAAAGTCTGGCCAGCCCATAAGCCTATTTTGGTCGAGCACCTATTTTCACCCTTTATAAAATCAACTCACGAGATTTTGTATCGTGCACTCTTCAATTTTATCTCCCATCCCCATTTCTTTACTAAAAATTATTTTGCCCTTTTTTTTTTATTTGTATAAAACAATGAAAAAAATTTACCATTTCATTTTCTCATCCCACTTTCGAAAATTACAAAAAATTTCTTAATATTCGAAAGTTATAAACTTTTGAAATAATAACAAAGTGAGTATTTTGATTTCTTCAAAACTTTTGTTAAGTTGAAAACATTCGAAATGCAGTTTTATAAAAATAATTACCAATTTCGAAACTTTGGAAAAATATCAAACTTTCGAAATGATATTTTTCTAGGAAATTCTAAAACTTTAGATGAATGTAAAAGTTCCGAAGTATAATTTTCCAGTAAGTTTCAAAAGTTTGGATGAATTTGAAACTTCTGAAACACGTATCCTTTGAAAATTTTAAACATTCGAAGTAACTCAATTTCGAAAGATTAAAAAAATTCGAAACTTTCGAAAGTTTCAATTTAAAAAAAAAAATAAGTTACTAATGTATGTTATAACTAAAAATTCACCACCGGTCAGGTATTATTATTACTGATAATCCATCACCAATCAAATTTTTAATATAGCGATATATTTGATGTTTTATTTGAAACATATTTTGTAGGCATTTCCCTCTCGAGACGTTGTATTTGAATGAAAAAAACCATTGGAAGGCAAAATGAAATTTTAATTATTACCATTCGATTAGATAAAGCAACCGAAAAGAGGGGAATAAAAGACAAATTGAATTTTGGGATGCGAAAGAGGTGAAAGATATAAATCAAAATCAAAATCAATAGTAACTTGTTCTCATAAGGAAAATTGTCCGTTTACTTTCATGTGTATCGTTAAGTGTCCGTGAAGAATGAAAAATTAGTGTTCGTTGTGGAACACACAATCATGATTTACTTGATACTGTAAACGATCATTCTTATTTGGGCGTTTAAATGAAGAAGAGAGGAAATATGTCAATGACATGACAAAGTATAAACTTGCAGCTAGATTCATTTTAAATGCTTTGAAAGAGAGAAATAAAATTAATCTCACAATTCCTAGTCAAATATATAAAGCAAGGAGTATTTATCGATCATCACTAAGAGGTTCGTACAAAGAAATGCAACATCTGTTGAAGTTAATACAACAAGAAAATTGTGTGTATTGGACAAGAAGACGAGAGAATTTAGATGTTTTGAGAGATATATCGGTTACCATTACTTGAAATTGTCAGTGTCACATATACTTTGAAAATTATGTGATTTGTTTTAATTTGTGTTATTTAATTTATTGAGTCTGCTCATTGGAGATTGAAAAACATGTTGCAAACTAGTTTTGGTGATTTGTGTAAAAGTTGGGATGTTGTGAATATGATGTTGAAGAACCAAATATGTATCATTCAATCTTTTTTTTCAGAAAATCATCAAAGATGTTGAGTACGGGTATAATTCATCTTTTCTTTTCTTCAAAGTCTACATCAATGTGTATCAAGGAAATGTTTTAAAAAAAAATTGACAAGCAGTTGCAGAGGGTGAAAATTGTAGGTACTGACAAAACAAAATGTGGTTGCTCAATCAGAATAACTCATGGATTAACATGTGCTTGTGAGTTGACAAAGTTGCAGATATCTGGTAATGTTATCCCTTTAGACAACATTCATGTTTTTTGGAGAAAGTTAAACATTGAGCATGGATTGGAGGATGAAGAATCTTTATCAGATTATGACTTTTCAGAAGAGTTGGAAACAATCAAAGCATACATGAAGAAACACGATATTGTTGGTCAAAGGATATTCAGGTAAAGTTGTATTTCCACATACAACATCAATACTTGCACCACCAGTGAAAGTGAGAACCAATGGAGCTAGTAAAAAGAAAAAAGAATTTGATACTCCTCGTGATCCTTCATATTGGGAGTATGTTGATGCCTTTCAAGAATCTCCAAAACAACCATCTCAACGTTCTGCAAGGCAACCATATCAACATTATGCAAATCAATCATCACAGTATTTTGCAAGGAGACCATTTAACATACATTTTCCTACTTTTATACATCCCTATATTGAGGAGATAATAAATGTTGTGTCTGATGGAAATTGTGGGTTTTGCACAATTGCAGCATTGTTAGGTTGGACTGAAGAATTATTAGAAAAAATGTACTTCGAAAGTTTCATCATCATATAAACTTTTGAAAATTTAAAAAAAATATTGATTCGAAGGTTAGTCTTACTTTTCAATTTCAACGGTTTCAAATTTTCGAAGTTTTGACAATTTCAGATTCAGATATTTTAAACTTTCGAATGAAATGGGTGAAAAAAAAAAAGTAAAGTTTTTTGAGAATTTTTATAGATGACACTAGGGACTAAATAGTATTTTCCATATGAATGGGGTGAGAGGTAATACTTGAAATGGGGTGTCTGTCTGTGTGCACGGTCCAATTCCCCCAACTCAACACATACCCAAAGAATTTCAAATAAAGCCACTAACCCTTTCTCTTTTCTTTACTGCCTTTCCATTTCCATCGCAGAAACAACACACGCTCAATGGCTTCGCAACAAGAATCAGAGGTTCCCCCAAAGAAGAATACTACACCTGTACGCAAGAAAAAATCATACTTCCAAACTCCCAACGGCAAAATCTTAACACCCAACAAATCAAATTCAAACCCACCGTTTACATGACTCACGGCTACGGCTACCGTTATTGAAGACAACAACAACAAAGAAGACGATTCTTCCCACACTTCCAAACCCCACACCACCGCCATCGTCCATCTACCTCAACCCCTCGAGAATTCTTGGACCTTCTGGTTCGATAACTCTTCTGCCAAATCAAAACAACCTGTTTGTGGTACTTCTATTCGACCTTTCTACACTGTCGCCATTTTTGAAGAGTTTCGGAGGTAAAGTTTCAATCTTTTTATTTTTGGGTTCCATTAAAAGAGACCCTTTTTTTTTATTTACGTTAATTTGTATATATGATTGCAGAATTTGCCTATGGTGAAAGACAAGGAACAAGAAAAGATGGACAGGAAGACGAGTGGGTGCCCAGAGATAAAAAGGCTACAAGTTTGGTCATGTAAATTATGAAGATCCTCATTTCAATGTTGGTTTGCTTGTATTTACCATTCATGGAAATCATGACGATCCAGCTGTCGTGGTATGAGTCATGTGCACCTTTGATGTTAGTTGTATCTATAGTGTTTTTGGGTTCTTGTTTTTGTTTTTGTTTTTTTTCTTTCCTTCCTGTATGGTTGTCATGTTTGCTTCTCTTTTGCTAAGTTATTCTGTTATATGGTCGGATCACAAAATGTTTGACAGGGTGTTTATCAACTTTCTTATTGGTGGAGTCTTTATAATAGGATATAGAATTTGGCTTCTCTGAGGTGAGGGGTTTGTTCATTTTAGGTGGGAAAATTGTGGGATTATAACCGTCAATTGATTATTAGTCGTTCAGGCTATATGAAAATCCAATGGCCTTGGCTTGGTTTGTTCATTGCCGCATTTAAACTCGGTCAATCAAGATGAAAGATGATACGAAGAAATAATGTTTCAGGATTTTCTCTGTGTTTGTTGGAAATTATTGGTCCTTTTGAAAGTTGGCATTTTCTAACATTTGACATGATCTATGCCCGGTAACTTTGTGTACAAATTTTAACTATGTCTAGAGTTGTTAGCCTTGTACTTTGCATTGTAGCAAAAATAATTTAGAGTAGCATTGAGAAACGTGTTGTTTATACATAGTTGCATAAGCATGGATTTTTACATTATGCCTAGATTGTATGTAATGTTGAAAGTTTGATGATCTTGATTTATTTATTTTTCTTTTGAATTTCTGACAGAAGATCTCCGAATAGGTGGGTTTATACTAGGAATAATAGAAGGGGGAACAAGGGATTTAGAACCTTAGCAACAACTATTAATAAAAATATAAATAATCATGATAGCAGAATAATAACTGCTTTCAGTTTTGTTGGAATTTGTAGTTTTGTACAGCGTAGTTACAGAACCTATGAAGAGATGGCACAGAAAAAAGAAGAGGAAGCTGCAAATCTCATGAAGGAAGAGGGAGAGCATATGAAACGTCAGAAACATGAAACCTTGCAATTGCTCAAGAAAAAGGAAAAAACTAAGACATGATCAAGGAAACAAAATTGAACTGTTAGAAGAACAAAATTGTCATGAAATCATACTCACGGAATACTTACCCTCTTCTTGTTCATACTTTACAGAGAAACAATACATTCTACATTTTCGGCGTTTGCTGTGTTTTTTACCTTGATACGTTCTTTGCGTCATTGCTGTATTTGTGTCATTGAGTTTAGGTATTTTTTTTTCTTCCACCTTCACATAGTTTCTCATATTGTATGAAATCTTTGTATTTGGTGCTAGATTTTGATTATTGTAGTTGTTTTGTTATTAGTTTAGTTTATTGTTTCAAGATTTTTGCACATATAATATCTTGTGACCAAGTTAAGAAATCTATTGTGTAATGACTATTGGTTCAAGTTTTGAATAAGATTGTTAATTGTTGTATCTTCTATTCTGTTTAAATTTTGTTTAGCCACTTTATGGTTTTGTTGTGTGTTTTTAATTTTCTTTTGTGTATGAATGATTGTTCTTGTTAATGGTTTATTACAATGTAGAGTTGTTAATTTATTGTTGATAATATTTGTTGTGGATTGAATTTTTAATTCTTGCAGATTTGGTAAACAATTTGGGTACAATCACAAGTTGAAGGCTCTAGGCGATTTAAAAGTTGAATTGGTGTTTGAGCAGAGATTGTAGTGTCTATGGTTATGAGAAAGGTATGGACTCAACTGTTTTGAGAAATCTTAAAAGTTGAATTTGTTGTTGTAAGATTGTTGATGTAATTCAATTTTAGGCTAGATGCAATTTGTTTTCATTACTTCGAGTACAACCAGGCCATATCACTCCACATGGAAATTAATGTTTTTTTTCTAGCTCTTGAGTGATGTACATACTTTTGACAAATTGAATGATGTGTTTGTATCAATTTTAATGCTTGCATGTTTTGAGTTTGATTGCTTGATTTTTTTGTATGTGTTTTTCTCATGGATGAGAATGGAAGTCATAGAAATGGAAGTGCATAATGGTAATGTGTTGACTATATTGTATGTTTTTTTTTTTTTTACCTTTTGCTGCAAATTGGGTGTGTTTGGAAGGTGGGGAATAAATTTGGGGGAAATTGGGTATGTTTTTAGCTTATGTGTATTTTACCTTTTCTAATTTGTATTTACTTTAATGATTTGCATAAAAAATATTGATAAGTCATTATCTGAGTATTCATGACTATTGGTGCAAGTTTTGAATAAGATTGTTAATTGTTGTATCTTCTATTCTGTTTAAATTTTGTTTAGCCACTCTATGGTTTTGTTGTTTAATTTTCTTCTGTGTATGAATGATTGTTTTTGTTAATGGTTTGTTACAATGTAGAATTGTTAATTTATTGTTTATAATATTTGCTGTGGATTGAATTTAATTCTTGCAGATTTGGTGAACAATTTGGGTGCAATCACAAGTTGAAGGCTCTAGGGGATTTAAAAGTTGAATTGGTGTTTGAGCAGAGATTGTAGTGTATATGGTTATGAGAAAGGTATGGACTCAACTGTTTTGAGAAATCTTAAAAGTTGAATTTGTTGTTGTAAGATTGTTGATGTAATTCAATTTTTTAGGCTAGATGCAATTTGTTTTCATTACTTCGAGAACAACTAGGCCATATCACCCCACATGGAAATTAATGTTTTTTTTTCTAGCTCTTGAGTGATATATATACTTTTGACAAATTGAATGATGTGTTTGTATCAATTTTAATGCTTGCATGTTTTGAGTTTGATTGCTTGATTTTTTTGTATGTGTTTTTCTCGTGGATGAGAATGAAAGTCATAGAAATGGAAGTGCATAATGGTAATGTGTTGACTATATTGTATGTTTTTTTTTTTTTTTACCTTTTGCTGCAAATTGGGTGTGTTTGGAAGGTGGGGAATACATTTGGGGGAAATTGGGTATGTTTTTAGCTTATGTGTTTTTTTACCTTTTTTAATTTGTATTTACTTTAATGATTTGCCATTAATTTGAGTATCATGCATCATTTGTTTATTGGTGCTGTGTTTGCAAGTCCGTTTGCTGAAAACATAATGATGTTCATAAATTTGAAATATTTTGTTTTATTTATATTGTTGTAATTAAATCATAGATTTGGTGTTAATATTCTATTTGAGTTATTTATTACCACTATCATGTTTTGATTTTGAGCGATTGATCTTGTTTAAGTTTAATTAGTTTGATGTTAATATTATAGTGTTGAGTAAATGTGAAAGTGAGGTTGAATTTAATATATATAGTTATGTTTTTTCAGGCAACATAGGATTGCCAAGAGATAGAAGACGTTCTTCTAAGTCTGGTTGGCAGTCTAATCATGGAACAACATTAAAGACTATCTAGATGATTTATGAATTAAGTTTAATGTTGTTTTGCGTTTGCAGTCATCCTATTAATGTTTTGGTTTTCAAATATTTAAACTAATTTACTTATTGTTTTGATTAGATTCAATGTATGGTTGTTACTTTTGAATATTTTATATGAATTAGATTTATTTATAATTTTATATTTGTGTATTAGTTATATAAATGAGATTTATGAGTATTGTTTTATGTTAATTATATTTTAATAAATTAACAAAAATAAAAAACTTAAATATGTGATGGTTTAAACCGTTGCCAAAAGTACGTAGAGGAGGTTAGAATTGTCACAAATATTTACGGCATTTGGAACAATGACTTTTTTAACTGTTGCAAAAGTCACGCCGCCACACACGAATTTGCGACGATTGGGGAACTGACGTAAACATCAATTCAACTGCCGCAGACCCCCTTTTTAACTGTTGCAAAATGATTTTGTTTTTTCTTATAGTTGTTGCTCTCTAGTCATAATAGAAATATAATTCTTGCAGATTTGCTTTTCCTAGCTAGCATAAATGTATGTGGTGTCTGCTACATTGAGGTTCATTCATTCAATATAATTTGAAGATGTGTTGTGTACTTGTGTTTACATTCTTTGGGCAATTATCTCCATTTATTAATCTTGGGTTTTGAGTTATAGACTGCTAATTTGTATAGGAAAACCAATTTAAAGATTAGAAAAGCAGTGGAAAAGACTTGGGATTACCTGACTCAAGATAAGCCATATGAATTTAAAGGTTCATATTTTTATTGATTGACTTATGACTTTTTAACATCATCATTCATTAACCTTCTTTAAATTTATTGTGATTCTATGTTGAACATTTGTTTTGTAATTCACAAGTATACTTGATGAACCTACCAACTAAATTTTTATCTCAGATTCTTTAATTTTTCTTTGAACCATTAGTGGTAAATATAACTGTTCTTGCATGATCATTGTTTGACTGATTTATTTTAGTAGTTATGTGTAGAGGTTCTCCTTAAATCTCCCATTGTGTATGAATCATTATTATGAAATGCTTATAGGCTTATAACTTTACTTTATTTGAATTTGAACACTTGTTTTACTTATAAAAGATTAAAAAATATGTGTTATTATGTATTAGGTAGTGGTGTGCAGATGTTCTCCTTAAAACTCCCATTGTGTATGAATCATTATTATGAAATGTTTATAGGCTTATAACTTTACTTTATTTGAATTTGAACACTTGTTTTACTTATAAAAATTAAAAAATATATGTATTATTATGAAATATATATGTATTAAAAATATATGTATTGTTTTACTTGTTTTATTAGGTAGTCTCCTTAAATCTCCCACTGTGTATGAATCATTATTATGAAATGCTTATAGGCCTATAACTTTACTTTATTTGAATTTGAACACTTTTTTACTTATAAAAGATTAAAAAATATGTGTTATTATGTATTAGATGTTGGAGAAAACAACTGATGGTAGTGAAGGATCAGAGACAAATGTATTTAGAAGTGATAACTGATAAGTGATAGTTGATAAGTGATAACTAATAAGTGGTAGTTGATAAGTGGTAGATGATAATGATAAATGGTAGCTGATAAGTGTGGTAGCTGATAAGTGATAGTTGATAAATGATAAGTGGTAGCTGATAAGTGATAAGTGGTAGCTATAAGTGATAAGTGATAAGTGATAGCTGATAAGTAATAAGTAGTAGCTGATAAGTGATAGATGATAACTGATAAGTGGTAAGTGATAAGTTGATAAGTGGTAAGTGATAAGTGGTAGCTGATAAGTGATAAGTGATAGCTGATAAGTGATAGTTGATAAATGATAAGTGGTAGCTGATAAGTGATAAGTGGTAGCTATAAGTGATAAGTGATAGCTGATAAGTAATAAGTAGTAGCTGATAAGTTATAGATGATAAGTGATAAGTGATAAGTGATAAGTGATAGCTGATAAGTGATAAGTGATAAGTGATAAGTGATAAGTGATAAGTGATAAGTGATAAGTGATAAGTGATAAGTGATAAGTGATAAGTGATAAGTGATAGCTGATAAGTGATAAGTGATAAGTGATAAGTGATAATTGATAAGTGATAATTGATAAGTGATAACTGATAAGTGATATGGTAGCTGATAAGTGATAAGTGATAAGTGATAAGTGATAGGTGATAGGTGATAGTTGATAATAGGTGATAGGTGATAGTTGATAACTGAACCCTAAACCCTAAACCCTAAACCCTAAACCCTAAACCCTAAACCCTAAACCCTAAACCCTAAACCCTAAACCCTAAAACCCTAAACCCTAAACCCTAAACCCTAAACCCTAAACCCTTAAACCCTAAAACCTAAACCCTAAACCCTAAACCTAAACCCTAATCCCTAAACCCTATTCCTAAACCCTAAACCCTAAACCCTAACCGTAAACCTTAAACTCTAAACCCAAACCCTAAACCCTGAACCTAAACCCAAAACCGTAAACCGTAAACCCAAAACCCTAAATCCTAAATCTTAACCCGAAACCCTAAAACCTAAACCCTATTCCTAAACCCTAACCCTAAACCTTAAACCCTATCCCTAACCCTAATCCCTAAACCTAAACCTTAAACTCTAAACCCTAAATCCTAAACCCTAAACCCTATGTAAACTACGTGTTTTTGATGAAGACAAAGATCAACTATTATGATCAAAGCAACAAGTTCAAAAAGAAGTTCAAATATATTAATAAGCTTCAAATCCAAACATTAAATGTTAAAATGTAAAGGTATATGATACAAACCAATACTTCAATTACATGAGAACAAATCATATTTACATATGCATATAAAGTATTTTCAAAAGTCAAAATAACATTAACAAAGTCTTAAAAATCATACTTTTGACAAAATACATAAGTGTATTCGAATACAACATCCCGTATTCGAATGCAAAGCAACTCATAAGCAAAAGTCTTAAAGTTGTATTCGACTACGACAATGTGTAGTCGAATACACTGCAAGCCAATGGCCAAAAACCTTATATCTGTATTCGACTACAACCTTCTGTAGTCGAATACAAAGTAAGACAGTGGCAAATTTTCATTAATCTGTATTCGACTTCACTAAGGTTTATTCAAATACAAGGTGTAATTTTTGAATATTTTTGAACATTACAAACTGGTGTATTGGAATACAAACATCTTGTATTCAAATACAACTAGAAGCAATACAATTTTTCAGATCTAGAATGGCTCCAGATCATTGTATTTTTCCATCAAACCTCTTGGATCAATGGCCACGAATCTGAAGAGATGTTTATGGAGTATAAATACCGCATAACTTCAGATCAAACATTACACAATCCTTGAATCAATACCTTGAACAACTTTGAACAAAATTCTGATTTTTTACAAAGTACTTGCATTTCATTTTCATATCATTCAGAAAGGTTCTCAAGTACTTGTATTATTATTGGATTGTTATCAATATGCCTCTCCTTATCCTTATTCAAAATCATATTGTATCACTTGTAAAAGAAAGTAGTACTTTCTTAAAAGTAGCTTAATCTAAGATTGTGGTGTGCTATCTTAGAAGTATTGTTAGAAGTTTGTAGCAAGAATCCCAGGGTAGGAGTTGTACATTTTCTGACAATTAGTGGATCAATCTCTTGTGGTGTGCAAGAGGACTGGACGTACCCTTGGTTATAAGGGGAACCAGGATAAATCTATTGTGTTCATTTATTTACTGCACCTTTTTATTAGTAGACATTATATTAACTTAGAAAATTTACTAACACCTAATTCACCCCCCTCTTAGGAGTACTTATGTACTTACAGTAGGCATCAGAGCAGGTTAAGGTAACTTATTCCTCGATCTATTACTCATGGATTCCGCACAACCTGTTTTCAGAGACGATGGTAGCAGTACCAAGCCACCATGTTTTGTTGAAGAGCACTACGATTGTTGGAAGATACGTTTGCAAGCGTTTCTTGAAGCACAAGGAGACGACATATGGGATGCAGTTGAAAATGGTCCTCACATTCCAAAAACTTTCATCAATAACAAAGAAGAAATAAAGATAAAAAGTTCTTGAGCTGATGATGATAAAAGAAAAGTGTTGTTCGATAAGAAGGCTAAGAATATATTACAATCAGCACTGGGAATGAATGAATTTTTCCGTATATCTCACTGTAAAACAACAAAAGAAATATGGGATACGTTGGAAGTAACTCACGAAGGCACTATCGAGGTAAAAAGATCTAAACTCAACACACTATCACAAGAATATGAGTTATTTCGAATGTAGCCCGGAGAGTCTAGTCCAGACTTACATAAAAGGTTCTCCCACTTAACCAATCATTTGACGGCACTCAGAAAAATCTTCACCAATGATGAATTAAATCTAAAAGTACTAAGATCATTGACAAGGGCCTGACAAACAAAAGTGATAGCAATCTCCAAAAAGAAAAGCCTATAAAAAATGTCTCTTTCTGCACTATTTGGAAAACTTCAAGAGCATGAAATCGAACTTGGAAGGTTAGAACAAAATGAAAGTCAAGAAAAGAAGACCAAAAATATTGCTCTAAATACCGAATCAAGAGAACAAACCAAGGACGACAATTTAGATGAAGATGAAAACATTATTTTTCTTGTTAAGAAATTTGGTAAGTTTCTTAAAAATGACAGAACATTCAAAAAGAAAAGTTTCAAGAAGAAAGATAGTCGTACTTCAAATCCAAACTTCATTTGCTTTGAATGTGGAAAACAAGGACATATCAAAGCAGACTGTCCAAACCTTGCTAAAAAGAATGCCATAAAAAAGAAAGACTTCAAGAAGGCATACATAGCTTGGGAAGACAACAAAGTGAGTTCATCTTCAGAAACAAAAAGTGAAGAATGCGCCAATGTTGCATTAATGGCATCACATCAATCAGATGATGAAGAAGAGGTTAGTAATATAGACTCTCCTCACCATAATAAAACTAATAGTGAATTAATTATAGAGTACAATGATTCTCAAAATGCAATTAAGGAATTACTTATTGAATGTAAAAATCTGTGTAAACTAGTGTCAACACAAAAGAAACAAATCTCAAGTCTACAAGAAAAAGTTGACATTATAGTATACCTCAAATTTTATGCCACTGCTCCTTGCTTTTTTGACCTTTTGCATGAGATGAGGGTTCTAAGAAATATGTAATGCAAAGGAATGAGGGTTCGCAGAAATAGGGTTCGCAGAAATATGGTTCGAAGAAATACGTAAAGAGGGTTACCCATTTCAATGAAAAGAGATGGTGTGTAATGGGAGAGATGATCGTGGATGGAAATATGGTTCCAACAGGTAGAGATGATCGTGGAAATAAGGTTTGTAATGGAAGAGATGATAGGGTTCCCAAAGGAAGAGAAGAACGATGAAGAGGAGATGATAGTGAAGTTTACGTAATGAAGAGGAAACTGAAGCGGTTTACTAATGAAGAGGAAACTGAAGCGGTTTACTAATAAAGAGGAAATTGAAGCGGTTTACTGTTATATATAAAACCCTATTACAACGCTTTTTAGAAGCCTTTTACAGCGCTTATTGGAAAAGCGCTCTAAAAGACCTAAGCCTTTTACAACGGTTGTTGGAAAGCGCTCTAAAAGACCTCGTTGTTTTATTTTTAAAATGGCTCTTTTACAATACTTTTTCAAATAAGCGCTGTAAAAGACCTTCTTGTTTTCTTATGTTATATGACTATTTTTTTTAATAGTCTTTTACAGCGCTTGTTGGAAAAGCGCTCTAAAAGGTCTCCTTATTTTATTTTTAAAAAGGCTATTTTACAGTGCTTTTTCAAATAAGCGCTGTAAAAGACCTCCTTGTTTTCTTATGTTATATGAATGTTTTTTTTTAAAAGCCTTTTACAGCGCTTTTTCAAATAAGCACTGTAAAAGACCTCCTTGTTTTCTTATGTTATATGAATGTTTTTTTTAAAAGTCTTTTATAGCGCTTTTTCAAATAAGCGCTCTAAAAGGCCTCCTTATTTTATTTTTAAAAAGGCTCTTTTACAACGCTCTTTCAAATAAGTGCTGTAAAAGACCTCCTTGTTTTCTTATGTTATATGAATGTTTTTTTTAAAAGCCTTTTACAACGCTTTTTCAAATATGCGCTCTAAAAGGCCTCCTTATTTTATTTTTATAAGGCTCTTTTTTAGTTCAGTTCAATTCAGCTCATGTAAATTACTAATTTATATTCAGTTCAGTTCATGTAAATTACTAGTTTATATTAAATTACATGAACTTAGTATAAAACACTCAAATCAAGCTAAATATAAGCAGAAAATAAATTAATCAGAAAATCAAATACATGGTTGCTTATATAAAACAATTAAACATATGTTCAAACAATTAAATTACATTAACTCAGTTCAGATTACATGGCTTATATAAAACAATTAACCATGTACATTAAGATGCCATTCTTCTTTTCCTGGTGGGATTCACATTTGTTTGTCCATTTACAATACGAAACGATGGATTAATCCAAACTCCCTCATAATGATCATCTCTAAGATATAAACCATCATCAGTTGAATCAATTTCATGTGGTTGTTGTGATGTTGCAAATAAAAGATCATTACCAACATCTTCATCATTATTGTTATCATCACTTATTTTATTGGTCGATAGGACAACAGACCATTTATCATCAACAGGATCATTGACATAAAACACTTGTTGAGCTTGTGACGCTAAAATAAAAGGCTCGTCTTTGTATCCCACCCTATTAAAATCAACAAGCAAGAACCCTGACTCATCAATTCGAACGCCATTATTATTATCGACCCACTTGCAACCAAATATGGGAACATGAAACATTGTGTATTCTAACTCTCGTATGCGCTCGATAACCCCAAAATATGATAGATTTGCATATAATGGGTTTTTGTCTTTTGCACTTGAGACATGCATCGCTTCAGCTACGAGAGTGACTCCGCTATTTTGCATAGTGGTCTGATCATCTCGTTCTTTGGTATAAAATGTGTAGTCGTTAATAACATAACCAGTGTAAGAAAAGACATGTAAACTCGGACCATTTGCTAGTCATCTCAATCTCTGTGAAATTGATCCGGGGTCTATATCAAACTTTGACTTTATGTGATTTTTTAACCATGTTATAAAACTTCGATTGTGCTCTCGAGTTATCCAATTTTGATTCCTATTCATGTTTAAACGAGATAACTGATCCATGTGTATTGTAACATACGGTTGAACCTCATCATCATTGTGCCGAACATACAATTGTACCTGCTCCCATTATGTCCTTGATATAGTCATTAGTCTCCTTCCAATTATCTCTTCTCCTGATATTCTTCCCGAATGACGAGACATGGGAAGCCCTATGGATTCAACATTGGACATATATTCAATAAAAAATTCAGCAGCTTCTTCAACAATGTACCGTTCAACAATACAACCTTCTGGTCGACTTCTACTTTTCACGTACCCTTTTAATATTTTCATATATTGTTCTATCGGATACATCCATCTCATATAAGTTGGCCCACAAAGTTGTGTCTCCTTAACCAGATGAACAGTAAGGTGAACCATTATATCAAAAAACGAGGGTGGGAAATACATTTCAAGCTCACACAAAGTAACAACAATTTCCCTCTGCAATGTCGGTAATTTATGAGAATCGATCACTTTTCTACAAATTTCTCTAAAGAAGAAACATAATCTAGTAAAGGCTCGTCAAACTTTTTCAGGTAAAATGGAACGTATACCTATTGGTAGCAAATGCTCAATTATAATATGACAATCATGAGTCTTCAAACCTTTTAACTTGAGGTCTTTCATATAAACCAAATTTTTAATGTTTGAAGAGTATCCTTCTGGAACTTTAACTTCGTGTAGAAATTTACATAAAACAATTTTTTCCTTTCTAGATAGAGTATGAGCAACTGGAGGTAGATATGTGCGATTTCCTTTCTTTACGGGACCCAATTCATTTCTTATTCCCATATCGACCAAGTCCAGTCTTGAATTGATGCCATCTTTAGACTTTCCTGGAACATTCAGTAACGTACAAATAACACTATCAAATACATTTTTTTCAATATGCATCACATCGAGGAAATGTCTTATATACAATGACTTCCAATATGGCAATTCAAAGAAAATTGACTTTTTCTTCCACCCAGTTTTGACCAGCTCTCCCGTAAAAGGTTTGCCAAATTTATTGGTCAAACCTTGTACATTTTCAAGTATTTTATATCCAGTCGGTGCTAAAAGAGCTTTACCTTCCTCTGATTTTCCATTGAATGCATTTCTCCACCCACGATATTGATGACTATAAGGTAAAAATATACGATGTCCAAGAAATACATTCTTCTTACAATGTTTCAACCACATCCAATTTGTACTCTCTTCACATATAGGACATGCACACTGACCTTTAATGTTATATCCTGATAAATTACCATATGTTGGAAAATCATTAATTGTGCCGAACAACATAGCCCTCAAATTGAAACATTCTTTCTTATACCCATCATAAACTTCCACACCTGTCTCCCACATAATTTTTAAATCTTCAATTAAAGGAGTCAAGTATACGTCGATATCATTCCCTGGTTGTTTAGGTCCAGAAGTTAACAGAGACAATATCATAAACTTACGCTTCATACATAACCATGGAGGTAGGTTATAAATCAACAAAATCACAGGTCACGTGCTGTGTGAGATGCTTTGAAGACCATGTGGATTCATTCCATCAGTAGAAAGTGCACGTCTTAGATTTATTGACTCTATCCCGAATTCAGGATACTCGTAATCAATTTTTGCCCATTGTAGGGAATCTGCAGGGTGTCAAAACATTCCATCTATAATTCTTTCATCTGCATGCCATGTCAAGTGTTTTGAATCTTCTTCACTGCGATACATGCGCCTAAATCTTGGTATTATAGGAAAATACCACACAACGTTTGCAAAAATATATTCTTTCTTCTTATATCGAGAGACATTGCATTTCGGACACACCTTTAGTAATTCATATTTGTTTCAAAATAAAATGCAATCGTTAAGACACACATGAATCCTTTCGTAACTCATGCCAATAGAGCACAAAATCCGTTTAGCCTCGTAGGTTCGACTGGGAAGTTCATTATCATCTGGCAACATATCTTTTAAGAGTGTTAATAATTATGTGAAGCATTATATAATGGTTTCTCTGCATCACTCAACAAACTCTCAAACATTTTAGGACAATCCCGAAGATCTTCTTCAATTGCTTTTGCAATCTCCTCAACTCGGTCCAGCTCATATGTATCTGTATCGAAGTCAGTTGAAGCATATGTCGAACCATTCTCAAAATTAATGTTTCCTTTTTTTTTTCTCACCATGTCTTATCCAACATGTATAGCTTTGATCAATTCCATTACATACTAAATGTCATTCCAATTCATCTTCTCTAACGCGTTTTCCAAAACAACATTTTAAACAAGGACAAACGACTTTATTTGGATCTTTTGCATTCTTCACTGCAAACTCAACAAACTCCTTCACTCCATTTTCATACTCTTTTGACAATCGATTGGCAGACATCCATTTCTGGTCCATATTATATGACCTATATAAATGCAGTTATAAAAATAATAAGCTACTGAATAGATCAACAAATTTCAAAAAGAAACCAATATCAACATATCTAATATTGGAAAATGGAAACCAAGGTCCATTATTATGTAACAATTTCAAAACAGAAAAGATTTCAAAACAGAATAGATCAACAAATTTCAAAAAGAAAAGATATAATATGTAACAATTTATTAGTTTTCAATTATTAAAAAACTAAAGTTTTTTTTGACAACAACGAATTAATAAATACATGAGACAACGTACATGGCCGCACAATACGTAGAGAAGATGAGGGTTTCCAGAGTAAAGGTGATGAGGGTTCACAAATTTGTTTTTATTTATGTGAAAGTGCAAGGCTTATACAGTGCTTGTAACAAAAGCGCTATAATATGTCATTTAATTATTTTAAAGCGCATGTTTTTTACAGCGCTTGTGAAAAAAATGCTGTAATAGGTCATTTAATTATTTGAAAGCGCAAGTCTTTTACAGCGCTTGTCCAAAAAGCGATGTAAAACATTATGTGAGGACGCTTCATTTTACAGCGCTTGTGTACAAGCGTTGTAAAAGCCTTAAATATTATGCGCAAACTCTATATGACCCTACAACAGTGTTTTTTTCACAGCGCTTGTAAAAAAAGCGTTGTTATAGGCTCCGTTATTTTTAAAATATATTTACAACATCGCTTGTATTTAGTAAGCACCGTAAAAAGAGCGCTATAAAATGACATTTTTTGCGTAGTGACTCACTAATTACATACATTTTGGATGGTTTCTTACATTGTGATGTTGTTTTTGGCCTAAATTGTCACTGTTAGCCTTTCCATTGCAAGTACTTTTTTGTTTGGTATTGCTTGCATCCAAAATGGTTGTAGGATTCAAATCTAGTGATATGTGTGTTTAATACTCTTATATAGTACACCTTAACCCATCGCACGGGTCAGTTAAAATACCAAAATATGAATAAAAAAGTTTGTTTAGTTAAAATATATAAAAGAAAAACTATTTGTTTGTTCATATATATAAAATTAAAACAAAATACAATCATATAAACTTAAAACAACTTCGAATGCATATTTTATTTTACGTTTTGAAATATTTATTTATAAAATACATTTAATATAATGTTTGTTTGTTTTTAGACTTAATAATAATAAGTGCAAAATATTTATTAAACATAATATTATTTATTTTTTGAAATTATCTTTAATTAGTCGGAAAAAATTGAGATACTAAAAGAAGCAAACAAAGTTACTTATTTTCATACTCAACATAGCTATAAGTCGCTCAAAATTGAGTCTCGTCAAACGTTTTGTCAAGATATCGACATTTTGCTGATTATAAGTTAGAAAAAACGGACATATAATTTCAACGTAAATTTTCTCTTTTATGAAGTGTTGGTCTAACTTAATGTGTTTGATTCTATCATGTTGCAAAACGTTATAAGCTATACTTATTGTTGTTTTGCTATCACAAAACAATTTTAAGGGCGAATCAACTTTCACTTTCAGTTCTTCTAATAGTTTATGAATCCACAAAAGTTTACAAATTCCTTGAGCCATTGTTTGGAATTCGGCTTTTGCACTACTTAGAGCAACAACACTTAATTTCTTACTTCTTCAACTGATTAGATTTCCTCAAATATACACACAATATCCAGTAATAGATTTTCTCTCATTAACTAATCTATAGCCCAATCGACAATTGTAAATATAGAGGCTTCTCTGTCATTGATTTTCTTGAAGTACAACCCATTTCTAGGATTGGATTTCAAGTAGCTTAAGATTCGATAAATTGCCTCCAAGTGTTCTTTATAGGGAGAATGTATGAATTAATTTACAACACGCATAGAGACAAAGATGTCAGCGCAAGTGTGGACTAGATAAATATGTTTGCCAACTATAAGACCCTGATTTTTCTAAACTCAAATTTATGTAACTTTAGTGTATTTTGTGTTGAATTGTTTAGGCTATTAGCCCAATTTTTATTTTATGAATTAAGTTTCAAAAATATATTTTCTTAGCGTTAGTAATATGTTTAAAATTATTTATAGGGAATTTATTATCGATAAAAAATTTAAAAATATCACATGTTGCTGATAAATTCATCTGTCAATTGAATTGCGGCGAGAGTAGATATTTTATTAAATTAGATTGAGAAGTGAGTGATATGATGCGTGTAAAAGAGATTAGAAGATATAATGATGATTTTAGTAATATACCTAAATATTTAATTATAATATATATTTTTTGGTTGTAAGTTAAAAAAAAAGGAACCATCATTTTAAAAGGAAGCCATCGATCCTTGCTTTTAGTTCTCTCTCATTATGCTTCCCTGCCATTCTTCTTCTTTTCTTAGCAAAAAATAATAATAATAATAATGATATTGTATATTGGTAGTTTGAAAAAAAAAACACACAACCTTCCATTTTTCTACTAGATTTAAACTTCAATTCGAGAGGTGTTAGGAAGCAAAGTTGCTTCCATCTATAAGGTAGTGCTCGTAAACTAATTTATTTGAGGTGATGCACTTACTTCCCTCTCCTTTTTCCTAAATTCGTAAACTTTTATATGTGTGGGAGGATGAGTGAAATTTTTGAATTCTTAACCAATCATTTGATACTTGTTGTTGTTGAGAAAAGTGAAATGAAATGAAAATACTTTCCTTCTCTCCCTATCAAACCAAGGGGAGATAATGTTTTGTTGGTTTTGTTTGATTAATTTGGTTTAATGTGAAATTAGGGAGGTGTTGGTGTTGAATGTGTTATTTAAAAATAAAATAAAATAAATATTGTCCTTGTTATTGATATTGTTAGTAAAGGTTAGAAAAAAAAATTGATTTTTGATGTGTTTGAGTTATGTAATGAGTTATTTTCAAATACATGAGTTTGAACTTAAGTTGAAATTTTACAAGAAAATTTAGAGTGGTTAAAATTGTGAAAAAAATTCAAATTTTAACTAAGTAACGAGTTTGAGCAAAGACTTAGATTGTGAAATTAATATGTTAAGAGTTAAAAATGTTACTCTTTTCATTACTATTAGACTGTGTTTGAAGAAGAAGTTTAGAATACTTTATTAACTCAAATGATTTTTGTGCTCTAATGGTTGAGTGATATAACTTTAAAGATAAAAATATTTAATTATGGAATTATGATGTGGTTGGATAAATTGTGGTGGTGAACAAATTTCTATAAATATTTATGTTTATGTAGTTAGCTCCTTGAGTCTCGAAAAGGAATCGAAACCATTGACACTGAGTTAGTGGTGAAGAGAACTTTGAAATATCAATGTTGTTGTGGTGATTAAAAAAAAATATTTTTTCTTAGTTTATATCTTTCCAAAAATAGTTGTTATGGTTGATGATCAAAAATATTTACATGTGGTTATCAAATTTTTGAACTTGTATTTTAAGGAAAATTAGTGAATTGTGGTTTCAAGTTTTTATATGTATGCTTTCAATTTTTAGAAAAGTTTGCATGATTTTACTTAAAGTTTCAAGTTTATTAAGTAAAAGTTAAAGTCTTGAGTTATAATTTCATTTTTTTTTTTTTTAAGATTTGAAGTTTCATGAATTAAAATACAAGCTTTGTTGATAAGAAAAGAAAAAAAATATTTAATATATTTTGAAAGGAATGAAACTATTTCAAAGAGATAGAACTTTGAAACTAGAAAAATAATTACTGATATTTTTTGTGTGTGGTTATGTTGATATGAGGTAAATACTTTGATTGAACATGTAGTCTTTAAAAATGTAGTAAACCAAACTTGTAGTTATTTGAAGAAGAAAAAAAATGAGTTATGGCAAATTTTTGAGAAAGATAATTTATGACGTTTCCAATGATTGTTAGTGAGTTCTCTAAAAAATTTGAAGGATGTTGATTTCTAAAAGTATGTTTTCTTATGTTAAAAGTGAGTATTGTGAATAATAATATTATTAGTTCTTACTCGTTGTAAACTATTTAAGTGAAATATACTCTAAGGGGGTTAGCAGTAAGAAAATGGTTGTAATAAGGTAGTTGAAGTCTCAAGGACTAATTTGACTAAGTCAAACACTATTTGATTGAAGATGTTGGCACAAACGAGATTTTCGTTGTGTTTGATTGTGGTAGCAATAGTTGTTGAAAAAGTTGTAATTGAGGTAAGGGATCCTTCCAATTTTTAGTTTGCACATAGGGACCATATATGTGTGATTGATGTGTGAATATATGATGGTTAATATTGACATGAATATGCATTTCATGATTGATAATATGGGTTGCTACATGTTGTGAATTTTATTAATGAGAATATGTTTTGAGTATGCTCTATGAAAAGTATAAAAGATTATTAGTGTGTAATGAATATTAAAAGAGAAGTATTTTAATAATTGCATTTACATAATAATTGTTGAGAAAATGTCAAGGTTGAAGTAACAATGTTGATTTACAAGAAAGGGAGGTTTGAATTGTAAATGCACCTTTTAAAAATTCCTGATAAAACTTAAGAAAATAACTCAAGAATGATCTTGGTTATGAAAACAGAAAACGAAGAACGTTCTTGGTTTTTGTGATAAAACAGAGAACGTTCCTGAATTAGCAGAAAATTAGTTTATATTTTAACTTAGCTAATCAAATCAGTATGATAAAGATAGAGATAGGAAAGAGAATACCACACAAAGATTTATCCTGGTTCACCCAACGTGGGTTACGTCCAGTCCTCACACTGTGAGATTTTTCACTAAGTGTTTAAAATAAATAACCTTCTTGATCTTACAACACCTAGTATAGATCAACCTTGATCTATTTCAACTTCTATTACTTTCCACCCAGAAAGCAATAACAGCACCTATCAACCTTGATAGGATGTAATCTTAAACAAACTATAAAGAAACTCTTATAGTTTGAGTTTTTACAATTGGATTGTTTTTGACGGAATCTAAGATATCTCAACTCTTGTTTGAGAATAGATTTGTTACAAAGGATCTAATGATAATTTCGCAAGCTAATATAAGAGTATGAATCAGCAACTGTTTCGCGAAATGCAGAATATATGATTGCCTCTGTTTTGCAGAATTTCAAGTATGTATGTGATTGATTTATGGATTTCTCAGCACTTGAATTTCTTGCCTTTGCTCTGGATATTGGCCTTCTATTTATAGGTTGTAGACGCACTGGATGGAAGTACAAAAGAGCTGTTGGAGAGGCTCTGCTTTTTGGCTTAAGGCAATATTTCAAAATAAATTTAATCCTGCTTTGAAATTGCCTTTTTAACTTTTCTGGTTTAACATTTAAAGCAGTTATGTCCTTTTCTGACAGAGTCCTTGACGTTTCTTCATTGATCTTGGATGGTACATTCTCTGTCTTGAGTCTTGAGTGTAGCTAGACAAGATTGGAGAAGAATTACAAACTGAAACTGAGCCGATTGCAGGGCTGCTATTGCTGTACAGAAAACGGAGAACGATAAACGTTCTTGGTTTTTAGAATGAACTTTCTTGAGCTTAAATAATCATTTTGGAGTTCCCGTTTTAATCATTCTGGATTTCCTTTGCAATTGTCTTGTCATATGTCAAGATTGATTGGGCTTCCTTGACATTTGATTTTTTGGAGTTTACACACTCATCATGACTTTTGTCTGTCTTTGAGTCCTTTTAATTTTGAGATCAAATAGCCTTTTTGAGCTTGGATGAATCCTACTTGTTCCTTGTCATGTACTAATTGTATATGAATAAATTTCCTGGGCAGATTCTTTGTTAAAGATGTAGAAAAAGTTTGACCAACATGTTGTGATGAACTTTTTTGAAGCTGGAGATCATTCTCTGTTTTGATGCAGAATGTTCTTGTTGCTGTCTTTTTTACTTTGGCTTGATTATGATCTTAATTAAATTCACTCAAAAGCACAAGTTAAATTAACATAACATTTAGAATCGTAATTAACATTTTTAATTAACTTTTTGTTTGTTTTCATCAAAACATTAAATTGAGATTTTGTCTCAACAAAGGTATGCTCATGCATTTCATTGTTAGTGGTGACTGTGATGGGCCAAAGTGTTAGTGGCGATCGTGAAGGGCCACAAGATGGTTCAATGAGTTGATTGGTCTATCCTATCCTTACGAGGATTTTTAGTCGTGTAGGTCTATGATATATTGTACTCTGGTAAATCGTGCTGATCTGTGATAGGTGACACCTCGATAATTAATATTGGTTTGTGAGAGGCGGTACATTTATGATTTATGCTTCTCGATGAAGGATTAGAAATTCCGGAATCATGTGCACTGACATATAAGCATTGCATTAGGGTGTTTGACACGTGAGTCGTGTTTGTTATGATATGATATATTTATATACATGTTCTGTTATTGTTTGGTGTCATGTCATAACGGCCAAGTGTTTATTGTTTGTCTTCATGACATAATTGTTAAATGTTAATTGTTAATTTCGGTAGGTGACCTTTTACATTATTGTGGAAATTGGGTTTTGCTCTCAAATGATACATGAGTTCGTCCTACTAAATGTTACACTGACAACATAATTGTCGTTAGACTTCCCTGACCTGCATTTTCCAATTGCTTGGGTATACGATCCCATCTCAAGCAGGGATACATATACAGGGAGAATAGCGAGGACAAGTATGAGAGATAAGGTAGTGAAGTGTTTTGAGTTATTAGCACCGCGGAAGCCACCTATCTCATGAGTGGACCTGACCTCTGAGGAGACTGATCCCTCCATGGCTGATGAGGAGGAAAAAGTTAATTCGAGGAGAGATATTGCATCAGAAGGAACTTGTGCAGTGTGTAGATGTCACCCTTGTTACTATATCTGTTAGTGGATGATCAAATTATTTTTTTGTTGTATTGGGTCTTAGTGTTTTTCTTTTGGTGGTTCCACTTATTTTGTTTTGGAATTATTGTATCTATAGCATATCTTGATAGTTGACTTTTGTTTGGTGGGTTCATGTTCCATTTTTTTGTCGTGACCATGGGGGGATAACATTCTTGAAGCAGTAATTTTGTGTAGGTGTTTGCCGAGAATACTCCAGGGATTTGAGCAATGTCTGATAGGTCTCGTAGTCCCGATGTATTTTCTATTTGTATACTTTGGATTATTGTCCCAAAAACTATCTTAGCTTGATTGTATAAATGATGTAATTATTTATGACTCTTGTCGTTTTGTGTTATGGTGTTTTATTTTATTAAGTTGTTTTTTAAATAAAAAAAATGCATTCGCGCTTTTAAAAATCGGGTGTTACACCAACCAACATTTGATATCTTCCAATATCGATAAGAACACTGCCTTTCTCCTAAAGTTTATCATATAATTCCATAGAAGTATATGTTGGTCTACACCCACTCTTCACAATTTCCTCTTAGAAATTTAGGATGTATTTTCTTTGAAAAACAATAATTTTCTTATTTGAGCGAACAACTTCCATACCAAGAAAATATTTAAGTGCACCTAAACCTTTCATCTTAAATTATTTTGCCAAAATTTTCTTCAACATTTCCATATCAACAATGTTATCTCTTGTGAGAATAATATCATATAGAATTAGAATTGTAATCTTACCAACATTAGAGAATCTCATGAATATAGTATAGTCTTATTATCCCTACATATATCATTGCCTTTTAACCGACCAAGTGAATGTTTCAAACCAATCCATTGGGGATTGCTTGAGACCATAAAGGGATTTTTGTATTTTGCACACATTTGAACCAAACTTGTCTTCAAAACCAGGAGGGTTATCCATGTATACTTCCTCCTACAAATAACCATTCATAAAAGCATTTTTTACATCAAAATAGTTAAAAGACGAATCTAAATTTCTCGCCAAGGACAAAAGAACTCTAATAGTATTTAATTTGGCAACATAAGCAAAAGTATCCAAGTAATCAATACCATATGTCCAAGTAAACCCTTTAGAAACCAAGTGTGTATTGTATCTTTCAACTGTGTCATCAGAATTATATTTAACAGTAAACACCCATTTACAAGCAACGATATTATTTCCTGAAAGTAAAGTCATGACTTTTTATGTTTAAATTTTCTCAAGAGCTCTCATCTCCTCAAGTACAATGTCCTTCTATGTTGGAATTTTAAGAGCATCATGTTCATTTCTTGGAATTTCTACAACAAACAATTGAGAGGTAAATGTAACAAATGAAGAAGACAATTTTGAGTATGATACATAATAAGAAAATGATTTGTCCATGATCTAACAAGTTTCCTAATTGCAATAGAAAGGTCTATATCATGATACTCAACATGACGCTTAAAAACATTGGAAGATTTACCTGTATCAGGATAATGTGTTGGATTGTCTATTGGTTTGGAATCTTGGAAGGGTTGGAGAATGAATCCTTCATTTTTCTATTTATGGTTTATTCTTTCATAAACGTTTCTATTCCAAATAGGGTCAATTGTAGTAAGCCTATTTTGTGTCTCTTTATATGAGTTGTTATATTATGGAATTTTTGTAGTCCTTCATTCTTATAGAGATCAATATTTTGTTCATTGTGATTGTGATTTGAAATTTTCGGCCCCAAATATATTAGAACCTTATTCATAAGTGGATTAAGTTCCAATATGAAATATTGGGCATTTTCTTTTTATGCATTAATATAAGTCTCAAAGTTTTAGAACAACACTATATCACCTAAAGTAATGATGTTTTCAAAAGATAAATCTTCCTTAAAATTCCCCCGAAAGATGCAGGTCGCTAATAAAACAATGATTTTCAACGAAAATAACATCCATAGTTACAAAACTTCTTTTTGATTGTGGTTCAAAACACTTATATACCTTCTGATTTGGAGAGTGATAAGTAAAAACACATTTTATTGCTTATGGCTCGAGTTTTCCAAGTTGTTTACGTTCATGAACAAAAGTAGTGCAACCAAAAAAATGTAGTGGCAAACCAGCAGAGACACGAGTAAAAAGAAAAAAATTTCGTAAAACATCAAGATGGGTTAGAAAATCTAAATGTTTAGATGACATATGTTGTTTCTGAAGTTTAAAAACTTTTGAAAAATAACAATGCCACTGAATAAAATTACTGGGTTGAGTCGCGGACTAGGTCGCTCTCTTTAAGACGTTTCGAGGCACTGCCCAAATTGTGCAAGTTAGACTATCAACCACGAAGTCTCCAGGATAAAATAGCCCAGATACTCTGTATCGGAGTTCTACTGCACTGTAGAAAACCGTTCTAGAATTACACCCTATGTATGGCAGTCGAATGACTGCCACTCGTAATATGGCACTAAGGCCACTCGTGAGAAATATAAGAAAAAAAGTAAGAAAGGGGAGAAGTGAGAAAATCCTCAAATACGGAGAGCTTTTGGTGTGCTTTTCCAACTGATGTGAACCCTCTATTTATAGAGGAGTTCTACAACTGGATCTGAGAAAGATGGGGGATCCATCAGGCACGAGATCCATTATCTGACCACTAGAAGTGTGCTCCAAAATAGGAAAACGTGTTTGACCATGACTTCTTGATCGGGAAACAAATGACACGTGGGGAAGACTAGACAATAGGGTTTTGACCAGGCAAAGCAGAAGCACAGTCAAATTAGGGTTTTGACTGGACAAATAACAGAAGAATAGTCTGTTTAGGGTTTTGACTGGATCCCGAGCTGAGCTGAGCCGAGCCGGTCGGACAACGACGGCGCGCGCGCGCATGTGTGGTGGTCCATTTGCTTGCATTCTTCCTCCTTCACAAAATTGGGGTGCCCCTTGGGGCCCAACCCAAGTCCAATACCTCCACCTTATAAATGCTACTAATGAATGTATTCCCTCCTATGTGGGACTTCTCATTTTTTCCAATTCACAACATTAGTTTTTCATTCATTGCCATCATTAATTCCATTTAATTTCCATCATTTCCAACAACATATCATTAATTAAATATAATGTAGTTAAAACAGTTTTACCCCACAAATATTTTGGAATCTTATTTGCCAATAGTAAAGCTCTAGCAACCTTAAGAAGATGTATATTCTTTCTCTATGCAATTCCATTTTTGTTAGGGTATATTAACACAAGAACTTTTATGAACAACCCTTATTTTCAAGAATTTTTTTTTTTTGACAAAAAGCATATTAAAATATTTTTTTTACCATTGTCACTTCTAAAGACTTGAATATTCGTTTGGTATTGAGTTTGCACTATTTTAAAGAAATTTTTGACAACCTATCCAACTTCCAAGTTTTCTTTTAATAAATAAACCCAATAAATTCTAGTATGATCATTGATAAAAGTTATAAATTATTTTTTATTAAAAAAGTATGTTTATTCTACTAGGACTCCAAACATCACTGTGAATAACTACAAACAATTTTTCTTATTTATATAGCTGTGTAGAAAAAGAAGAGTGTTGATGTTTAGCAAATTCGTGAGTTGTACAATGAAATAAAGACGGATCCATCTCAGAAAATAATTTAGGAAATAAATGTTTCAAATACAGAAAACTATGATGTTTTAACCAAACATAATATCATCGTTATTAGAAGTAACAAAAATAGATTCAAAGCAGATACTTATTTGAGATTGATCTTTGAAGTCAAGTCTATTGTCAAGATAATAGAGTCATCCACTCTCTTTAGCATCGCCAATCACCTTCCTCATGTTCAAATCCTTGAAAGTGCAATGAGAATGAAATAAGTTAGCTCGACAATTTATATCATTTGTTAATTTAGTGATGGATAACACATTACATGATAAATTAGGAATATATAAGATATTTTTTAAGGTTAACAAAAATGACGTAATAATAAAACATTTTTTATACCATGGCCGAAAGAAAGAAATGTACAATTTTATTTTGTGGTTACCTGCACAAGGACTAAAGAAGAAAACAGACTTGACTCATCAGTCATATGATCAGTAGCACTAGAATCAATAATCCAAGTATGACTGGGATTGACACTAAGTAAAATAATATTTGGAAAATAACCTCTCTGAGTGGAAGAAGGAGTTTGAGACTCAAGGAGTTTGTACATTTGGTTTAATTGTTCCTTAGTGAAAGGAGATGGGCTTGAAGGAAACTACTTTTCTTGATCATAAATACTATCTTGGACGGCACAACCTTCGTCAAGGCCAAGAAATTTGGACAAACCATTGTTGTAGAAACCATTCCATCCGCCACCGCTTGGGCCACCACTGCCTTGGCCGCTATCACCAAGGTTGCCCCCCTCATGGGCAACCACTTCCTGAACCACAAACAATGTCGGCATTGTTGCCACTTCTGATTTTAAACCAAAATCATTGTTGTCGTCAGGGATACTGTTACCCATAAAGGTTATTCCGTGGGGTGTTGTGTGTCATTAGATAGATAGAAAAACAATTTGGATCGTACATAAATAAAAAACAAAGTGTGTGGTGCCCTTTAAGTTTGGAGCCTTGAGCCCCACTAGGTTGTGGAAAGGTTTATAGAACCCTAACCACCATGAAGAAAGTAAAGACAAAATGCTTTCATATTTTATTACTACAACCTTAAGCTGTTTATGTAGGAAAATAAATTACAATGGTAATTATGACAAAATCATAAAATAAAATAAAAGAGAATCAAATTTAATTTTTCTTAATTCTTCATTAGTGGCAAATGAGAATGTTCATCGGACCTCAATCAATCAACTTTATCTAAGGACAAATACTTGGGATACACGGTGAAGAACTTGGAAAATGGTTCTTCGAGGTAGGGAATTTCTTCCTCAGACTTGAATATGCGTTCGGCTGCAGTGACAATGACGTGAAGGAACTAATGTTGTGCATTTAACCTGGTCAGTAATTTGGATCGCCCAAGGCTCTCATCTCGGTTCGCAACCGTGTCAAGTTCCATGTCTTGTGATTTGGAGAGTGTTTCGTCTTTTGAAACTTCTTCAAAAGCATCCGTTAACTTGTTTTGTTGCAGCTTATAGAGCATTGATTGGTTTCTTTATATGTTATCTGTGGATTCAACTTTCCTTTGACCCTTTTGGTCCATGATTAGAGAAGCACAATGAGAATAAAAGATTCAACTTTCTTTAATGAAACTGAAATCATGAGGTCAACAACTAAAAGAATAAAAGACTCTTAACATACATAAGAAGAAGAAAACTAAGGATAAAAGACAAGTGACTTACCTTAACAATATTTTAAGTGAAAACAAACAAGGACAAAAGCTTAACAATATTTTAAGTGAAAACAAACAAGGACAAAAAGCTTATATTTTTTTCCCTCCGGCACCCAAAATAGAGTTTGAAGACCTAATTTCGAACCCTAGAGACTAGATGTCAAAATTTCAAAAGAAACATGAAACTCAACCAAGAACAAGAAAAAATATATAATTTTAGAAAAATAGGTTTGATGGAGAAAGAATAAACAGTAACAGAAATTCGAAACCTCCTTGTTGCAATATAATTAAAAGCAAAGTGTGCCACTACAAATTAACTTTTACTATGAGAAAAGTAAAACCAACACAAATAAGTGGATGATATTGATATCTTCAGCGCACAATTTTCTTCTTCTTGTTAATTTTAAAATCCAAAAAGAAAAGAAAAAAGAAAAGGAGAGGAAAACAAAGTGAAACAACAGAGAAGTTTCAATTGAAAATAAACTTATTCATGACGATTAACATATCGGGAGAAGGTACGTTCACTATAGGGTTATTAAAATGGATTTATGATTTTCATATAATTTTGTAAAACATTTAGGTTTCGTTGTCCATGTTTTAAGTGGGACCCACATGTTGAGGTAACGTAGAAAAGTCAAATAATAAGTTTGCCTTGTAAAAAAGATAATGCTCAATTGTTATAGTTGTCCGGCTTGACAAACCTCTAAGTCCAACTTATGAAGTCCTAAATCCCAGGAGAAACTGAGAGCGACTGTAACACCACACAAGCTGCTACTAGCACTATAGTATTAGGACTAATTAACGTAATCGTATACTCGGTATTCCAAGTATTTTTGTGAAGGCTATTGTAACATATTAGTGCCTATGTACGGTAATATACGAATGATTTTATTATTTTATATATATTAAAAAAAATTTAAATATGTTTTTGTCTATGTAAACATAACAATATTTATTTTTTTGTTTATGTAAAATTTTTTATTTAAATTTTATTTTTGTGATATCAGATAAATTTATTTTTGATTCTTAACATCAAGTGAACGTTACAAAAAACATTAATTAACAAATGGGAATATGGACCAAACGTTTAAATATGTTTTTGATCCTCGTAAATAAAATAATTTTAAATTTTAATTCCTGAAAAATATTTGTTTAGATTTCATCCCTGTAATATTCAAAAGTTTATTTTTAATCTTTAACGTCAAATAGACGTTACAAAAACATAAGCCGACAAATAGAGAAAAATATAAAATATAAATCTAAAAATTATTCTAAATAAATTTAGTTGAAATAATATTTAAATAAGAAATAAAAATAATTTGTATATTTATTTTTAATAAAATAAGTATACAACCTCTAATAAAAATATAAATTTAAATAATTATTCTAAACAAATTTAATCAAAAAAAATATTTAAATAAAAAATAAAAATAATTTATATATTTATTTTTAATAAAATAAGTATAAAATCTTTCAATAAAAATAAAAATTTAAATAATGATCATAAATAAATTTAACCGAAACTCCAATGGAAGTAGATTAAGTAGAATATTCTTTTCTTATATTAAGTAGACTATGTATAGAGTATTCTAAACAAATTCACAATTTTTATCGCAAGTCAGCAACCTAATAAGGTTATACGCGTGTTAATAGTTCGCAGTTTCAGTTTCACGCTTCACTTTTTAGGGTTTTCTTTCTTGTGGCTGCGAAGGGAAGCTCTTCTTATTCGTTCTCGCCGCTTCCCTGTTCTTTCTCGTCGGTAATTTTCATTCATGAAAGTTATGTGGTATTACTTTGATTGTGATTTGTTGTTCTTTGAAATTGTTTGCTTTTGATTCTGATAAACCGGTTCTCTCTTTTTTTTTTTCCCATGGAACTTTTTTATGCAATGATTTGATTGTGATTTGTTTGTTCTTATCTGTTTGCTATTTGTAATGAACGGGTTCTGTGAATTGATTTGGATAAACGGGTTCTCTGTTTTTTTAGAATTCTTGTGGTTATGTGTTCTGTGGTTTTAGGTCACTTGTGTTTTCATTTTGAAGGGAAAAATTAATATAGCTTTTTCTGGAGTTGTTCTTTTAACGATCACAAATTATACACTGAGATGAGTGTGTTCTCGTAATGCCTTTTGCAAATCTGAATTAATCTTGCTGCAACAAGTGTTTGTTTTTTGATTAATTGGATTGTTGTTAGCCTGTAAATTCAGTAGCCTTTATTACTTGTTTATTATCAGTTGTCTCATATTGAAGCACGTTAGTTTTTATTATGTAAATGTATGGACTTTTGGCAGAGTAATCACAATTGCTCTGATTTAATTTCATCTCTCTTAATATTTTACTATTATATGCTAAACTATTTGATCTTTCAGAGCTATAACAGACTCCTTTGCCAACTATAGAGACTAGTCAAAATGGTAAGTTGATGAACAATGCTCAATCCATTTTTTGTTTGTTTATTTATTTTTAATTAATATTTATAGTCTGAACTCTGATCCTGTTTGTATTTGCAGGTGAAGTTCACAGCTGATGAGTTACGTCGCATTATGGACTATAAGCACAACATTCGTAATATGTCTGTTATTGCTCATGTTGATCACGGTATGGATTAGTAGATTGTTTTTTTCTGCTTTATTGTCACTTTCTCTATGAGGTCATTTACTGCTGTCGTGATGTTTTCACTTATCTTATCTCAAAGATAAATATATAATTTAAATTTTGTTTTTGCTTGACAAAAAAATGTGTTTTTTTAAAATCTTTCATAAAGAAAAACTATTTCTAATATTTATTCAAATTACTAATACTCCCTTAGGATCTTTTGCAAATGATAATGACATTGAGTGTTTTTCATACAACTGTAAAACTGTTAATCAGTGTATTGTAGTATTGTCATGTTATAAGAACTAATTTTCTTTGTCTGAAAATGGTTATTTATTCTTTTTTTTTTCCATCTGTAGGAAAATCAACTTTGACAGATTCCCTTGTTGCTGCTGCTGGAATTATTGCGCAGGAGGTTGCTGGAGATGTCCGGATGACAGATACTCGTGCAGATGAAGCTGAGCGTGGTATCACTATTAAGTCTACCGGTATCTCTCTGTACTATGAAATGTCCGATGAGTCTTTGAAGAGTTACAAAGGGGAGCGCAATGGGAATGAGTATCTCATTAATCTCATTGATTCCCCTGGGCACGTCGACTTCTCATCTGAGGTTACTGCTGCACTCCGTATTACTGATGGAGCTCTAGTGGTGGTGGATTGTGTTGAGGGTGTTTGTGTCCAAACTGAAACTGTGCTCCGACAGGCCCTTGGTGAAAGGATCAGGCCTGTTCTGACCGTTAACAAGATGGATAGATGCTTCCTTGAACTCCAGGTGGATGGAGAGGAGGCTTATCAGACATTTCAGAGGGTTATTGAGAACGCTAATGTGATTATGGCTACTTATGAAGATCCATTGCTTGGTGACGTTCAGGTGTATCCTGAGAAAGGAACAGTTGCTTTCTCTGCTGGTTTGCACGGTTGGGCTTTTACTCTGACCAACTTTGCAAAAATGTATGCCTCAAAGTTTGGTGTTGATGAATCCAAGATGATGGAGAGGCTCTGGGGTGAAAACTTTTTTGATCCAGCCACAAAAAAATGGACCACAAAGAATACTGGTTCAGCTTCTTGCAAGCGTGGATTTGTTCAGTTCTGTTATGAGCCTATCAAGCAGATTATTAACACTTGTATGAATGATCAGAAGGATAAGTTGTGGCCTATGCTAACAAAGCTAGGGGTCACCATGAAGTCTGAGGAGAAAGACCTGATGGGTAAGGCGTTGATGAAACGTGTCATGCAAACCTGGCTCCCAGCTAGCAGTGCACTCTTGGAAATGATGATCTTTCATCTTCCCTCTCCATCAACTGCTCAGAGGTATCGTGTTGAGAATTTGTATGAGGGTCCCCTTGATGATCAATATGCCACTGCTATCAGAAACTGCGATCCTGAAGGACCTCTTATGCTTTATGTCTCAAAGATGATTCCCGCATCTGATAAGGGAAGGTTTTTTGCTTTTGGTCGTGTATTTGCTGGTAAGGTTTCAACAGGTTTGAAGGTCAGAATTATGGGACCAAATTATGTCCCTGGTGAGAAGAAAGACTTGTATGTGAAAAGTGTTCAGAGAACTGTCATTTGGATGGGAAAGAGACAGGAGACTGTTGAGGATGTGCCTTGTGGTAACACCGTTGCTATGGTTGGTTTGGATCAATTTATCACCAAGAATGCTACATTGACAAATGAGAAGGAAGTTGATGCCCACCCTATTCGAGCTATGAAGTTTTCTGTCTCACCTGTTGTGCGTGTTGCTGTTCAGTGCAAGGTTGCTTCAGATCTTCCCAAGCTTGTTGAAGGTCTCAAACGTCTGGCGAAGTCAGATCCTATGGTTGTTTGTACTATTGAGGAATCTGGGGAACACATTGTTGCTGGTGCAGGAGAGCTTCATCTTGAGATTTGTTTGAAGGACTTGCAAGATGATTTCATGGGTGGAGCTGAGATTATTAAATCTGACCCTGTTGTGTCCTTCCGAGAGACTGTTCTTGACAGATCATGCCGCACTGTGATGAGTAAATCACCCAACAAGCACAATAGGTTGTACATGGAAGCAAGACCATTGGAAGACGGGCTTGCAGAGGCCATCGATGAAGGCACAATTGGACCAAGGGATGACCCCAAAATCCGTTCTAAAATCTTGTCAGAACAGTATGGTTGGGATAAGGATCTTGCCAAGAAAATTTGGTGTTTTGGACCGGAGACCACTGGACCCAACATGGTTGTTGATATGTGTAAGGGAGTCCAATACTTGAATGAAATCAAGGATTCTGTTGTTGCTGGATTCCAGTGGGCATCGAAAGAAGGTGCTTTGGCAGAAGAAAACATGAGAGCCATCTGCTTTGAAGTATGTGATGTTGTCCTCCACACTGATGCTATCCATAGAGGAGGTGGTCAAATTATTCCTACTGCCCGGAGAGTCTTCTACGCCTCACAGTTGACAGCCAAACCCAGGCTTCTCGAGCCTGTTTATCTTGTTGAAATCCAAGCTCCTGAGCAAGCTCTTGGTGGTATCTATAGTGTTCTTAACCAGAAACGTGGACACGTCTTTGAAGAAATGCAGAGGCCTGGTACTCCTCTGTACAACATCAAAGCATACCTTCCTGTCGTCGAGTCCTTTGGATTCTCTAGCCAATTGAGGGCTGCAACATCTGGGCAAGCTTTTCCTCAGTGTGTGTTTGATCACTGGGATATGATGTCATCAGATCCATTGGAGGCTGGATCACAAGCTGCAACACTTGTTATTGATATTCGCAAGAGGAAGGGTTTGAAGGAGCAGATGACTCCACTTTCTGAGTTTGAAGACAAGCTTTAAACAATTTTGGACTATTTTTATTATTTTAGTTTATTTTCTCTTTATGAAATTTTTTTTTACTTTAGTTTTTTAAAGTTCAGTATCTGGAGTTTTGTTTGTGCCTTTGCCAGTTCTGAACTTTGTAATATAGGTATTTGCATTGATGTATTTTTGGTAATCGTGATTTGGATCAATGATGGAAAAACTTGTGTTACTTTTGTTTTAAAGACACTCTTTTTAGTGTTTTTTATGAAATCATGTGTAGTAAATGGTCGAATCTAATTGTGTTTGATAAATGATTAAAGGCTAGTTACCAAACAATGAAATTTGTTCTGCCATAGCACACGAGTCAAATACGTGTAATAACATGGAGCGTATGGGAATTGAGAATCAATGAAATTAAAAAGGAGTTTTTGAATTTAGGTTTGTTTTGCCGTAGTACGCGAGTCAAATACAAGTATTAACACGTAGACGTAGCGTATGGACAATAACTCGAATTGTTTTGCAATAAATTATATTAAAGGAATTGAGAATTATATTAAAGGAATTGAGAATCAATGAAATTAAAAAGGAGTTTTGAATTTAGGTTTCAGTAAATTAACAAAATAATTAATCTACTAATTCAAAAGTTTAAGACATATTACAGATTATATCAACAAATTTAATTTCTATTTTATTAATTATAAAATTAATTAAACCAACGTAATAATTCTTATATAAATTTGATTTCTACATTAAATAAATTGCAGTTTTTCAAGAATAAATGGTTAATAGTATCATTGGTACTATATGTTTAATTTGAGATATACTTATGGAATTGAAGCACATTATTCTAGTTGTGTTTTAGTTAAACTTCATCTATTTTGAAAGTTCTCACGATATATCTCATAATTTTGAAACTTTATCTTTCGATGAACTTTGTTCTTTATTCCATGATATTTTTTTTAATAAATCAAATTATAAAATAAGGGTAATTCTAATGTTGCCGATTTATAATTGATTGGTTTTATTTTTTAGGGCATTTAAAATATATATGAATACGACTTCGAAAATATATGATATAGATATTAAATATATTTAGTTTGACATTAAATATTTATATTATCTTTAGTTACAAGCACTCTTTGAAAATATGTGTTTTGTTTACGTATCAGACTTAACAAATAAAGTGAAAATATGTTTAAGTTTGTCTCAACGAGTTAAAAAATATGGGGTGGAAACAATTGACAACCGATTTGATAGAGATGGTAAAAATAAAAATAATGTATCTCATCTTTCTCTATGTTTTAGTTAATTACTCGAGTAAAAGACGTATTAAAATGAGTAAAAAATACAAATTAATATATCCCATTTTTCTATATTTAAGTAGGTTACTCGAATAAACAACTTACTAAAATGAGACGGTGACAATTTTGTAAATATTTAAAATTTTAATGCGTTTATATTGGTAACTAATTCAAGATAAACTTAAAAAATATAAAAAATCCCGTAGCATTTTATCTTCTCTGGCTTCCCTATGTGCGCGTTCTAAATCTTCACATAGTATTCCTTAATTTCCGCATCGTTAATACTTTCCTGACTTCTTGATTTTCTTTTAACGTCGACTTCACTGTTCGCCTCCTATTCGTGACCACTTTTCGTCAATTGGTTAAAACAAGTTCGATTATCAAATTTTTACTCATTGAACATTAAACTTTATTTATGTAGAGATACCATTGCGGGTAATTTTCAACCATTACCATTATTAATAATCTTTAGTTATAAACACTCTTTAAAAATGTGTTCTTAAATATAATTACTCTTTTAATTTATTAGTTAAATTCATTATTGATTTTCAAGTATACCTTTTATATAACTTTGTTTTTAAAAATTATCCTTTAATTATTAAGAGAGATAAATTATTAATATTTTAATTCTCTTTTATAATTGAAGTTATTTTGGGAAAAACACAATTGTTTTTTTTACTAAAAAATCATTGATACATTTTGAAATTTAAAGCAAGTTTAATAAAAGGAAACATTAAAGTAAATCTTCTTTTGAAAAAGAGTTTATGTATAAATAAAAAACATAATTTATAAGAGGGACAAACAATAGGTCTATATTAAAATAAAATAAAAAACAAGGATTATGTCGAGATCTTCTCCATTTTTAGTTATATATAGATGGTTGTAGTGGTGGCTTCAGCAAGATCGAGAGGATAACTATCTGAGGTCTTAAACTTAAAAGTTTCGGCTAACTCTTTGTTTACATAACAAGTATTAATCTTGTTCATGAAAGTTAATATTAATTATTGATAATTAAATGAATATTTGTTATTTGGTAGTATATGTATAATGAAATATTATAATATTAATATTAATTGATTTATTTATCAATTTTTCATTTTAAAAAAATTAAATTTAAAATAGTGAGTGTGTTTGCGTTCACACAATATCTTTTTATTTTATTATTAAAAAATAATGAGTGTGTTTGCATTCACACAATATCTTTTTGATTTTATTTTATGTATATATCCAAAAAATAAGAGAAAGAAAAAGAGAAAATACACAAAAATAAGTGAAGAGAAATTAAAAAATTAATTTTAATAATATTTCTTATTTAAGTCTCAAATATTTATTGATTGAATTTATGATTTATTAATAAAGTAATTAAAAAAATTTAATTTT
>JBBPBR010000003.1:58586375-58605026 GCA_037974775.1 Cicer pinnatifidum
TGCAAAAATCTTTTAAAATTTATATATTTTTTAATATAAAGATTTTATAAATCGTGAAGAATCTTAATTAAATACCATCGTGTATTGTTGAATTATTAAAACAATCTTAATATTTCTAATTGAATATCATAAGAATTATTTTTTTCTTTTAAAATTTTAATTAAATACTATATTTTGTTATAATTAAAAAATCCTTTAAAATATATTGAAATTTCATTTAGATAGATCACTTAAAACATTAGAATCAACCTACTATGCATTAAAAAAATTAATTGTCAGCAAAAAATTAAGTTAAATAATACAAACAATTTTCATTACTCTCATGACTATCTAAGATAAGACTTTTTTAAATAAAGTTGGATAGAGACATTAATTTGATAGATAAAATAAAATATACACATAAATTTTGGGTTTATTTCATTTTTGTAAATGTACTTAAATTTTATGTCCAAAATGTTATAACTATAACAATATCTTATGAAAAAACTGAATTAAACAATATAGTTTTTAAAATAATCAAATAATATATATTTTTATGTGTTTCAAAATATCGTATCTAAATTTTATGTCAAAGTAAATTAATTTCCTTGTTATGTGGTGGGAGAGTCATTAATATCATGTGCATTCTTTATATCCTATCAGCTTTACCTGACATGGTTTTAGCCACAACTAAGATGACAATGGGTTGCAAGTTGAATAATAGTGGATTCAGTTAATTTAGTCCAATTGGCGTGTTGATTTATTGCCAATAATCGATTTCTCAATCTTCTTCTTGGAAACCGAGCCAGATCTAAGATTTGGTTTTATTATTTTAAAATTTAGATGAAGAGATTATGTCAAATTCTAAGTTAGTAAAAATTGTAATTAAATACATGTTTTTATTATTAAAACAAATCGTTGTAGTTATGATAGGTGTTATTTTATCAAGAATTTATTTAAAGTGAATTTCCTTTTTCAAATATAAGATTCATAATTTTTATAAAGTGAAAGACTTATTTGTTTTTTTTTTTGCAAAAAATCACATAACACAATTTAATCTCCGATAAAATTCAAAACAATTTTTAATTATAAAAAAAAAAATAAACTTGACAACTCACTTCTTACATAAACTATCATAAAATCATTGACAATTAGACCTCTAATAATAATAAAATGAGATACTTTGTCTTTGTTAATAATAATAAAAAAAAATTTGATCCTACAAAATAATTATTTTTATCACAAAAATTTAAGGTGAAGAAATTATGCTATAATTAAAACTAAGAAAGATTAGTAGTGGTGTTGAGAACGGTCAAGAGATGGGACTGCCAAGGAGCCAAATTTAAAGGGGAACAACATTTTTGTTTTTATAATATTGTAAATAAAAATAGAACAAGCAACACCAATTTTTTGTAATTGTACGTAAATATTTAGAAGATATCTATATTTGTTTTAGTAATAAAAATTATATGTGGTTGTTTGAGTGCACCCACATAAATTAATTATCATCTTTATATAATGCAAATTTCATCTAATTTATAAGTTAAATCTTTAAATAAGTTCATATTTTTATTCTTTATTTAATAAATTTGAAGTTAGAGATAAAAATAAGAGTTTATTTGAATATATGAGTTATGCACTTGATGAAATTTGCATTATATTGAAGATGATAATTAATTTGATGGGTTTTGTTTGAAAATTATAATTAATTTTTTGAATTTTTGTAAAAAAAAAAAAAAGAAACATTGTTGACATTTTAAAACATAAAAGATCAAATTATCACTTAAAATTAAAATAAATGACCAAATCGAGAAAAATAAAATAAAATAAATGACTAGAACGTTAACTAAAATTAAGTTAATGGACCGTGAGTACTATTTACAATCACTTTACCTTTTAAAATTTACAGTGTTCTTATTCTCACATAAAACGCATGACACCGAGAATCATATTTAATATATGAACTATAGTAATCAATTTAATTAAAATATGTTAAAAATAAAGGATAGTCAAATTATTAACACATTAATTTCAAAATAAAGAGTTTTAATTAAAATAGAAATGGACAAAAAGGTAACATAGGGAATGTTCAAAGGACAAAAAGGATAATTTCTTTCTTTTCTCTCATTTTTAATCTTTTCGAAAAAAATACTCTATGATTCTTTCATTTTCCCCTTCTCCTTCCCATAAAAAGTTTAAAACATAACTTCGTTATTGTTCATCTTCTTTTTTAAATCCTCCATTTTTCATTCTCTTCCAAATTTTCCAAGACTAAAAGTTCACTAAAGTCCATCAAATCTGTCCAACAACCTTCCATGCAGAATTCTGCCTATCCATCTTAGAGAATCGACTCATATCAACTAAACGAAAAAAGCACAATCCAAACCAGAAGAATTCGAACTGAAGTAGGGAAATTGAATTAAAGAGAAGCTCATAACTAATTTGGGTCATAACCTTCTTCTTCTTTAGTGCAAGTTTATGTGAGTTCCTAACATTAAATTATTTTAGCAAGAGGGGTGGTAGGTTAAGTTAATTGAAAATTCTTCATTTACTGGTGAAACTGTTTCTAAGTAAAAAGGTGTTAGAAAAATTCAGAGAAAGTGAGGAAGTTGAACTTTTAAGCATGTATGTGTTTGCAAAGTCTGCACCAAAAACTGTGTTTAATTATCATGCATGTTGTTATTTTAATTGTGTGACGATGATGTTGATAAGTTAATTAGGAATCTAGGAAAAATATGATTAAGGACTATTTAGATGCATAACTTACAATGGGAACTGATATGTATATCCTCAGTGCCTTCTCTCTTTCTTGCTGCTAACGTTCTTCTGAATTACTGCCTCTGATTCCTAACTCATGATTTTGGGCATTGTGTCTATGATGATTAACTTACGCTTTTGGGAATGTTTCCTCTGATGCTATTTCTCAACTATATGTATTTATGCTCTGATTTCTCTTTCTATTTTTGCCTCAAATGATTAACTTACGCTTCTGGACAAGTTGCCACCGATGCCATTTCTCAACTCTGAGTATTTCTTCCTCTGATTTCTCTTTTTGTTTTTTCCTTTGATATTCTACTTATGACTTGCCCCTGATTTATATTATATAATTCTAATCAAGCTACCTTTGGTCAGAGTTTGTTTCTGGTCATGTTGCATCTGATCAACATATTCTTTGATTTTGCATCTGATCACGTATACTATGACTCTGGTCACATATCCTTTAACTCTACCTCTGGTCACGTATCTCCTGACTATGGTTATGTTGCCTCTGATCAGAGTTTGCCTCTGATTGTGCTGCCTCTGACCCATGCGCACTTGATCATGATGTCTCTGGTCAGAGCATGACTCTAATCATGTTGCCCCTGAGCTGTTACTCTATAATGCGCTACCTTTGGTAAGGAGTTTTGCCTATGGCTAAATCGGCCTATGGTTCCAACTCCTGATCAGAGACTTAGGATTTAATTCTCACTTGATTTTCAATATATTGTTAAGTTATTTATAAGTGTTACGGATGAATGACACATTGCATACACAACATTACAAAGACATTACACACATAATATCTCAAGTACATTGCACTCTTTTAAATCAGATTATGCACGACCTTATTCATGATGGGACATTCAGGTTGTTCCAAACATTGAATAACATAAAATGAAGAACAATAAAGACATTAGTTGGGGTTTGGCTAGACCACATTTACCAATCAGGTCACAATTATGTTAGTGACGTATATTAAGATAATTGAGCGACTTTTCCAAATTCCAAGGAAAAGATTTCAGGTCATTCATATATTTTTCAAAATTATTAAGAAAGAAAGAATGTTTTAAGTTAAGCTTTTATGAAAATTGAAGCTGTGAGATTTGTATGAGATGCATTATGTTTTCATGTTTTATGTATATTTATGAAATAAATATTTTAAAACTACCCATCCCTTTATTTTAAGAACTCACTGAGATTTTATCTCACTATTTTGTTTTTTATACAATAGCAGTTGAAGGTGACTGATGCTCAGTCCTAGTACTAGAGGCTGATTTGCAAGCATTGTTTTAGAGTTAATGCCTTATTTTTATTTGATGTAACATTTTGTATCAGCGAACATATTTATATATACAATACTCCTACTATAATTTAATTAAATAGTTCATTAATTGAGTTGTAAACTATATTATTTAAATTTGGTTACAAGTTACTTTAATGATGTTTATTATTGATCTGTATTACTTCATTTTGTTTTATTGAGGTGTATGGATTAAATTTCCAAATTCTAGATAATTGGTAATGAGTCTTACATTTTGGTATCATAGCCAGATCAGTTCAATAGGACTATGGGTTAGGAATTAGAATATTTTTCCTTTACTATACATTATAATTATCATTTCACTTAATATTAAGTCTGATCAACTTAGTGTTTTGTGTGTGGCATGACGAAGTATGGATGAAGGATCTAAGGGTAAAGGAAGACCAATGAGGAACTTTACCCCTGAAGATAGTATGACTCCTCCAACTACTATTGAACCCTAGGAAAGAGGGATGGAAGCTATTCAAATACAAGCAACAACTACCCATAATATGGTACAACAAATAACAGTGCAAAGAGATGGCCCTCAAAATGCCAATAGGGTATTTTATGATTTTCTTAAGTTGCAGCCTCCAATCTTCCAGGACAACCAAAAGCTTAGCTAGATGAGATTAAGAAGACATTTGAAGAAGTGCCTTTTACTAAAGAACATAAAGTGGCATTTGTTGCCCATCTATTGAAGGGCGAGGCATAATATTGATGGAGGCGTGCAAAAACTTATCTTTAGACTAAAGGAACAACAGTGAATTGGGAACACTTTGAAGTGGGGTTTTTGGACAAGTACTAACTAAAAAGTTCCATAAGACAAAAATAGTTGGATTTTGTGCACTTGCAACAAGGAGACACGTTTGTTGTAGAGTATGTTGCTAAGTTTAAAGAACTGACCAGATTTTCTCTACATGCGCAATACACACCAACTGAAGACTGGAAGATAAACCAATTTGAGTGGGGATTGATGCATGAAATCAGAGGAAACATAGCTCCTATGGAACTTATCAATTATTCTACTATAGTAAACAATAACTACATTGTTGAAGACAATTTAAAGAAATTACAATAAATAAAGGCAGATTAAGTGGCAACTAAAGAGAGGGTCTGGAAAATTTGGCCAACAATTGAAGGTTAAGACTCCTCAATGGAAAAATAAAGCAAGAACAGACCACCAGTTCCCCAAGAGCAAGGAAGTCACTACACAAAAATATGGATTTTATTACACACATTTAAGAGAGTTTGTTAAGTAAAAGAGTTGATGTATTTCATTTTAAAAATACATGGAAGCTTAGACTGCGCTTTTTCAAAAAGCGTTGTCTTATGAAATCGCCTTTTTAGAGTGTTTTTTTAAAAATCAATGTCACAGCTAAAAATACTTATATAATAACAACACATTTGACAATGTTTTTTTTTTATAAAAGTATTGTCATAAGTATGAGTACTAATTAATAACAACGTTTTTTAAAGCGCTTTTTCTATAAGCGTTGTCATAGGGATAAGTATACAGAAAAAATTTAAACCCTTAAGTTATATTTTGTGACAACAAAAACATGAAAATTCTTGTTTTTTCATTGAGCAAATCTGATTCCATGCTGAAACCCTTGCAAACCCGTTTAACCATCTTCAAAACGGAACCCTTGAAGAAAACAAAACCATATTCAAAACGGAAACCTTGAATGTTGGAAATAAGTTGGCTTTATATTTAGAGTTTTGATGTTAACTAAACTATTTTATGAGAACAATGTCTTTGACTTCACAGAGTATGAAAGAAGATTTGTGTTTTTGAAGACAATAAAAAAAAAGGCTTAATTACAATTTTAGTCCCCCCATTTTAGCTGAATCATGGAAATAGTCCCCCCATTTTAATTGTCCCCAGTTTTGGTCCCTTAAACAAAATCTTGGTCCAAAATTAATGAAATGCCAATTTTTTAATGATGCGTAAAAAAAAAAGATGATGTGGAAATCCAAATTTGTAAAACACATTTTCTATTTTTAAAAATACATTTCCTATTTTATTACATCATTTAATTACAAAAACATAATTCAAGGAAATGTGTGTTTAAGAATAGAAAATGTGTTTTACAAATTTGGAATAATAATAAAATATTATTCAGATTTATAATGGAAGAAAATATTTGACCAAATTGAAAAGAAGATATGATCAAGATTTGAATAAGATATGAATTATTTACAAGTTGAATTGATCAAGATTTATCTACAAGAATATATGAATTATTTACAATAAGATTTGATTAAGATTTATCACAAGAAGATATGAATTATTTACAAAAAAAGTTTGATCAAGATTTATCTACAAGAAGATATGAATTATTTACAAAAAGAAATGATCAAGAATTGTTTACAAGAAGAAACACTCACAAGAAGATACATTTATTTTTTGCAAATATATGATTCAGATTTTGACAAATGACAAAATACTAAATTGAACTTAGTCATATTCCTACTTGTGAAATTTCAAAAACCAGTTCAACGCTATGTTTCTGCCCATAATACTAAATTGAACTTAGTCATATTCCTACTTGTGAAACTCAACCTGAACAAATTACGAACATAATTAATCTAGAAGAACTGCTCAGATTGGATTCAAAATAAGAATTGACTAAAGAACATATTATCAAAAATCATCTTGTTCATAATTATTTTTGAATAAGATCATTGTTGACTAAGCTAGGAGTAAAGATACAATTCAGAATTAAACAAGGACTAAATTAAAGCCCTAATTTTATTTATAAATAGATACTAAAGATTGAAAAAGAATATCATCGAAATACACTAAAGAGTAGAAGAACTCAAGCTCAATATTCCAAATTCATCTTAGAGTTCAAAGAGAGAAACACTTGTTCGAATGAGAAATATTTTTCTAAGGGTTTTTCTTAAGTGGGTGATAGTCATTGTTATAATCAACTTGTTAGAAACAACTACTCAAATTCCAAACCTATGTATTCAAATCGATAGTGGTGTTAGTGTGCCTTAAAAAATCTGGGGTTAGTAGATTGTGTGGAGAAGACTTGGCTGATAGAGTCAAGGTGTGTGTGTTCCTCAAAAGTCAGGGGTTGTCAGGTTGTTTGAGAAGATTGATTTGGAGGGTCGGATGCTTTGTAATTTGAGTTTTTGAATTAGTGGATTAAATTTTTCCGAGTAAAGAGAGTGATGTAGTCAAGTTAGTGGTAAATTAGGATAAATTGCTTGTGTCACTTTATTCCTGCACTCATTCGTTTGTTATTGCTTCTACAATAAATAAATCATAAAGTACGAACCAATTTAATCAAATAATGAAAAAGTTATTAACTTAGTCAAACCTAATTCAAACCCATTTCTCGTGTTTGCACCTTCAGGAAAAAATCGTGATTCATGCTTCGGTTCTTTGCTAGTGGGAACTATGACACCCTAAACCCCAAAGTAACATATATAATAATTTATACTAGATTTTTTTAGTATAATTTGCAGTGGTTAAAGAAAATTTATTTACAAGGAAATAGAAACTTTTGTAACCAATTTAGGATATCATGTTTCTCAAAGTACACATGCCACAATTCAAATTTTATTACTCACATAAAACAATTTAATCTCAATGAACTCGATTTAACTATAAATTCTTGATGGAGATATGAGATGAATAAAGCTTCTAGGATCCAATCTTGCACAAAGGAAACTGAACATTCTTGTTTATGACATATGTGGAGAACGTTGTTCGTTTTCCAGAAATATGTCAAGAACGTTCTTCGTTTTACTAAAATATGTTAAGAACGTTTTTCGTTTTACTGTTTTTGCTTTCTTGATTTTAATGAGATCTGCTTTGAAATACTTGGTACCTAACTTGTTTTGACACACTCAAATACACATGTTAAATACCAAAATACTTTAAATCATAATTAGAATTCTTAATTAACCTTTTTATTTCATTATCACCAAAACATTAATTTGGGATATTGTCTTAACAATCTCCCCCTTTTTGATGACGACAAAACATGTTAATTTAGATTTTAATTTTGATTCTAAATATAATTTAGAGAGCTTTTTTTTTTTTTTTATAATAAAAAACTCCCCCTCAATATGTACTAAACATTTGAACCAAATAATGATTTTTCATTAATGTCACAAAAAGATCTTTGATTGTTACAGGGTGGTTCAAAACAAAAAAAAATACAAGTAGATATAAAAAGACAGCTGCAAATCATGCTTTAAAATCTAAGACACTTCTCCCCCTTTTTCATAGCAAAAAGGAATAGGAGAGCTAAGCTAAAATAGTGAATCAAAAGGACAAAGAAGGTGAAGATGCTTCAGATGATGGAGATAACGAACGCTGAGGAACTTTTGGAAATGTGGAAGGAGGATTAGGCATTTAGGTGGTTCGAGGCCAAACTTGGGAGCAAGCTGATTTGTCATCCAGTCCCTCATAATTTCTTGCTCTTTATCTTGATGAGCTTGTCTTGCAATGATAGTTTGCAGAGCAACAAAAATACTAAGAATGTTCTTGTAAGCTCTTGATGATTCCTTTTTCTAGTTTGGTCATTTTGGAGGGATGCTGATGATCATCAATAGGAGTGCTTTGGGAAGGAGCAACAGAGGTGCAAAAAGTGGATAGAGTGGCAAAAGTAGTATTGATGTGAGAAATAGATTTGGGAGCAAAATGATGGGGTATAGAGGGGCTAACTATATCCAAATCAGGAAAAGGCAAGTATTGACTTGTTCTAAAGAGTGATGAAGATGTAGTTTTTATGGTGTGATAAAAACTGGAGACATTTTTGAAGTGTGTTGAATTGGAAGTGTAGTGCACAAACTGCCTTGAGAAGATGGATTTATGAAAGGTGGAGATGTAGATGCTGTAGGATTCAAATTTTGGAAAACAACAGGGAATAGAGAACGTTCTTCAACGTTTGGTTGAGGTGAAGAACGTTCTTGAGGTTCAGTTGGTTGTGTATTTTAGAGATTCGTGCATACCTTTTTCTTTTGTTGGTGGAAGATGGATTGAAAACAGATTGTGGTGAGGTTGGGATGGTGGGAATCTATTTCATATGTGAGATGTTTTTAGATGAGAATTTTGAAATCTTGATGTTGGAGGATTTAGTCAAAAGAGGAATATGTAATTGTCTGAATTTTTTTTGAGAAAATCATGCCATAAGGGACAATATTTCTCTTATAATCTTTTTGGATGGCAGCAATAATGTATTGGTTTATTAGATAGGGCAGATTTATCTTCTTACAATGAAGAATGTGATAGATGACTAGAGCGTTATTATTATAAACAAATTCATGGCTGCCACAGTGGGGTAAAATATTGTGTTGGCTAATGCTATTGAAAATTTTAGGAAGGGGTTTCAGATTAGCTGAGAGATATTTGGTTGATCCATCAATAAACAGCTCTTGGAACACCTCTTCTTTTGAGATTGTTAATCCTTCATATGGTAATTTTTGAATCTCAGCCAAAATCAGAGGGTCAAGACAAATTTCAATACCTTTTAAAGTGGAGATTATAAGAGATTTGTCTGCAAATGCTTCAGCTTTGCAGTAGAAAGCTCGAATAACCTCTGGGTAATAGCAATTAGACATATTTAGGAAATCAGTCTAGCCAAGTGCATCAGTATAATGCTGAATGGAGATTCCTTCTATTTGAAGATTGTCAAAATCAAAAACTCGCCCAATGCCAATAGAACGTTGAGCCCATTTTTCAGAATATAGTTTTTGAATTTTGGAGGAAATCAGAGGTGGAATAAGAATTTTTGAAGAAGAAGGTTTGGTGAAGCTTTTAAGGTTTGTTGTTTTGGAAGTCTTTGTGGTTTTTTGGGTTGGAGTTTGAAGAGGATAACGTTCTTGGGCATGAAATCTGGTTGAAGAATGTAACTTGAGGTGTAAGACGAGATGAAGAATGTTCTTGAGGTGGGAGTGGAGACGAAGGACGTTCTTGAGTTGGTTATTTCTTTTGAGATTTTTTAGGATTTTTCAGTTTTTTGGAGGCCAAAAACTGTGAAAGTGTTGAGGGAGATTTAGATTTAGGATTTGTTGGTTTAGATTTAGAGGGTGTGATTTTGGTTGGAAGGCGTTTGGAAGAAGATTTTGGGGATTTTGAATGAATTTTTGGAGTTTCTGGGGACTTTGAAATTTTTGGGGATTTTTGTTTTTCCGGGGACTTTGGTTTTTCTGAGGACTTTGGTTTGGAGGGTTGTGATGTGGGAGCAGCTTGTGATTTGAGAATTTGTTGAGGTGGTGAGGGTTCAGAATCATCATCAAAGATGGTATGGATTGTGGTATCTATATTTTTGTTTTTAGAAGTAGCAAATCCAACTTGAACATGCATTGATCTTCGTCTAGAAGATGAAGTGCTGGAACTAGGTGTGCGAAGGGTTTTTCGAAGATGGGGTGGGCATTGACTGATGGAAGGAGGATGGCATTGATGTAATATGGTAGTATGGTGGAGATAGGTTGAGGACATGATTTTGGAGATGAGAATATGTAGTCCGACAATGTTTTTTCTGAGGATGAATGTGGAGGTGTGAGTTTGGGTGGAGGAGATGGTGAACGAACAGAAGATGGTGAAGGTGAAGGAGTTGATGATGGTGGTGGTGATCTGGTATTTTTGTGTGCAATGGTTTTTTTACGAGGCATTTTTGAAAGAAAAAAAAAAGAGCTTGAGGAAGAAGAAGATAAGAGATGAGTATGCAAAAGTTTGAAATTTTAGTGATGAGAAAGTAACTGTTTTCATGTGTTTGCATTTGATTAAGAAGTGGAGGGAGTGCCACACATGTGATTAAATTGATAGGGTAGTTGAGCATTGGGAAAAAGGAAAGAGAAATGTTGTAGCTTGGAAAAGCATGGCTAGCCGTCACTTTTAAAAAGCAGCAGACGTTTCATATGAAAAGGCTGATTTTGAAAGTCAGTGATGATGAAGAACGATATGAGCGGCTTGGCAAAATAAGCTATAAACAGAGAACGTTCTCCGTTATGACCAGAATGATTTGGCTTCAATTTGAACGATCCTGACTAGGATTTTTAACGATTTCTAATCGTTCTTTGATGGAATTGAAGCTTTCTTCAACAAGAGGCTTTGTAAAGATATCAACTAACTGATTCTTTGTATCCACAAAGATTAATTCAATCTCTTTTTTACTCACATGATCCCTAATAAAATGGTGCTTTATCTCAATATGTTTAGACCTTGAATGCTGAATAGGATTCTTAGATAAATTAATAACACTAGTATTATCACAATATATTGGAATATGAGAATACCTTAGTGAAAAATCTTCAAGTTGATCCTTAATCCATAAGACTTGAGAGCAACAATTTACTACTGAGACATATTCAGCTTCAGTGGCTGATAGGGCAATCGTTTTTTACTTCCTACATGACCAGCTTATCAAGGATTCCTCTAGGAACTGACAAACACCACTTGTGCTTTTTATTTCCATTTTATCACCAGCATAGTCGACATCACAGTAGGCTAAAAAAATCAAAATGAGAACATTTGCTATACCAAAGGCCAAGATCAGTAGTGCCTATGAAATAACAAAAAATTCTTTTGACTGCTGTTAAGTGAGACTTTTTTAGTGAAGAGTGAAACCTAGCACACAAGCCTACTGCAAAAACAATGTCAGGTCTACTTGTAATTAGATAAAGTAATGAACCAATCATACCTCTATATTCTTTTTCAGAGATTCATTGTTGATTTTCATATTTATCTAATGAGGATGATGGGTGCATGAGAATAGTCATAATCTTGGCTTCACTCATTTTGTATTTCTTTAAAAGATCCTTTATATATTTTTTCTTGACAAATGAAAATTCCATTTGTATGTTATTTGATTTGTAAACCAAGAAAATATCTCAATTCTCCCATCATACTCAATTCAAATTCACTTTGCATGAGATTTGAAAAATCCTCACACATTTTTTTATTTCTTGATCCAAAAATAATATCATCAACATACACTTGAACAATGAGTAAATCATTTTTACTTGTTTTCTTAAAAAGTGTTGTGTTAATGTTTCTACAGGAAAAATTATTTTTGATAAAAAATGAACTCAATCTTTCATATCAAGCTCTAGGAGCTTGTTTTAACCATATAAGGCTTTGGTGAGTTTAAAAACATGATTTGGTTTCTTTTGATCTTCAAAGCTTCGAGGTTGACGAACATAAACTTGTTCATTCAAAAACCCATTTAAAAAAACACTTTTAACATCCATTTGAAAAAGTTTGATGTTTTTATATGATGCATATGCAAGGAGGATTCATATGGCTTCTAACCTTGCAACTGGAGCAAAGGTTTCGTCATAGTCTATTCCTTCTTGTTGATTATACCCTTGAGCAACTAACCTTGCTTTGTTTCTTACAAATTTTCCTTCTTCATCTAGCTTATTTCTAAAAATCCATTGTGTTCCAATAATTGTTTGATCTTGTGGATCTGGAACAAGGGTCCAGGCTTCATTTTTCTCAAATTGAAGAAGTTCTTCTTTCATCGCATCGATCCAAGATTGATCAATTATTGTTTCTTTGGTGGATTTTGGCTCTACTTGAGATATCATTGCCATGTTGTTGTTTGTATCATCTTTAATTGACATTTTTATTCTAATACCATCAGTTGTATCTCATTTGATTTGATTTGGAGAAAGATCACCTATTAATTTCTAGCTTCTAGGAGGAGTTTCAAACGAAGATTGTTTATCAATCTCGTTTTCCTAGAGAATGATATGCTGCATTTTCCCATATTGTTCTTCCTCCTCATCATCTTTCTTTTTTAACTCAAGGCCATCAAACTCATCAAATAAAATGTGCACAATAATTTCAACAGTTTTAGCTCTCAAACTAAAAATACGATATCCTTTAGATTCTATTGAATATACTAAAAATATAGCTTTGTTTGATTTCACATCAACTTTTCCCAAGTTATTTTTGTTGTTTAAAATGTAGCAATAACATCCAAAGATATGAAAATATGAAATGTTTGGTTTTCTATTTTTCCAGATTTCATAGGGTGTTTTGTTTATCATTTTTCTAATTGAAACAAGATTCCGAATATAGCAAGAAGTATTAATAGTTCCAGCCCATAAATACTTTTCAACATTGGATTCTTCCAGGATCGTTCTTTCCATCTCTTGCAACGTTCTATTCTCCTTTCAACAACTGCATTTTATTGAGGAGTTCTTACACAAGATAGATTATGAGCGATGCCAAGTTCATCAAAAAATATTTGGAAGGATGCATTGATGAATTCACCCCCATGACCACTTCTTACAGTGATGATATTGGATTCCTTTTCATTTTGAATTGTTTTACAAAAACATTTGAAGGCATCAAAGGCATCTTCTTTTTGTTTCAAAAATAACACCCATGTGTATCTAGAAAAATCATCAATAATCACAAATCCATATTTCATTCCTCCTAAACTGGTGGTTTTGATGGGACCAAAAAGATCAATGTGAAGTAGTTCAAGAGGTTTTTTGGTTGATATAAACTCTTTTGGATGAAAGCTACTTTTAACTTGTTTCCCCTTTGCACAAGCTTCACATATTTTATCTTTTTCAAAGTTTATTTTAGGATGTCCTCTAACAAGATCTAGTTTTGACAAATTTGAAATTGTTTTCATACTTAAATGTCTAGTTCTCTTATGCCATATCCATTTGTCTTTAATTATAGACATGAGGCAAGATTCAACTGGTAGTTCTTCAATGTATAAAATGTAAATATTTTTCTTTCTGGATGCAGAAAATATGATTTCACCAGAATTTGTCATTCTCACTTCACATATGTTTGGTTTAAAAATAACTTTAAAACCATTATCACAGAGTTGACTAATGTTGAGAAGGTTATGTTTCAATCCTTCAACATATTGAACACCATTGATTTTGGCAAAATTTATTTTACCTATTGTTCCCTTGCCTCTGATCTTGGCTTGATCATTGTTCCCAAATGTTATGGATCCTCCATCTTTTCTGATAAATGACATGAAGCAATTCTTTTCACCCGTCATATGCCTTGAACAACCACTGTCCAAAAACCATGGCCATTTCTTGACATCTTGAGATCCATCCTACATGATGTGTTATATCATTTTTAGATACCCATTTGATCTTGGGTCCTGAGGAGTTAGTCTTAAAATCTTATTCCTTCTTAGTGTTAAATGTTGTCTCAAAATAGCCCATCTTGGACCTGGAGGAATATCTAGTGGTTTGTTTTGAAAAAGGTTTAAAGAACTGAGTTACAACTGGTTTTGATAAAGTTACATAACATTCTTCTTTTACACCAGTTGGAGAACGTTCTTCGTTTTTTATATCAGCTGGAGAACATTATCCTTTTTCCAGTTTTTGAGAAAAAAATTGCTTTAACTCTAAAATTGTTCTTCCTTTTTGAAGATCTTTTTGTTCTTGATTTTTTCATCTCTTTTTGTAAAATAACATGCAAACTCTAGATGCCCAATTTTGTCACAATATGAACATTTGATTTTGCATTTTCCCTCTTTCCTTTTAGGAACAAAAAAGTTTTAATACATTTTGGTTTTTTGATTTTTATCATAACCAAGTCCAACTTTATCAAATATTCCGACTTGGGATTCTCTGAAAAGTTTCAGTAGCTTTAATGAAGTTTGTTAAATCATTTTTAAGAATTTCAACTTCAGCCTTGAGAAGAAAGTTCTTCGTTTGAGGTGAAATCGTTCTTGACTTTCTGAACTTTCAGATTCAAGATTTTTGAGTTGAGATTCTTTCAGATTTGGAATGATCTCTTTAAGTTTATCATTCATAGCTTGAATTTTCTCTTTCTCTTCTTTTTCCTTGTGAAATTTTTCATTAACAGAACTACTCTTTTGAATGAGAAAATTTGAATCATTTAGCAAATTGTCAAATTCAGTTTCCATTTGTTTACATGCAAGACATGGTTCATAATTTGTTACCTTTGAATCTTCAAATTTTGCCATCAAACACAGGTTTGCTTCTTCAGGTTCATCTGTTTCTAATTCATCAGAATCATCCCAGGTTGCCATCATTGACTTCTTCTTGAAAGACTTTTTTGTTTAATGGACATTCAGTTTTGTAATGTCCTTGTTTGTTGCAGCCAAAACAAGTGATTTTGCTTTTATCTGTTTCAGTCTTGGAGTCCTTTTTATCTGGAGATCCCTTTTTGATTTGATATCTTCTCCTCATCATTCTTTGTATCTTTCTTGTGAGAAGAGCAATTTCTTCGTCAACATCTTCTTGGCCATCTTCTGAATCACTTTTATCATTTGTTTATTGAATACTTGGTGAGCTTTGAGATGTTTTTAAGGCTATTGTTTTGCCTTTCTTTATAGGTTTATCTTCCAGTAACAGTACCTCATGTGCCCTTAGAGTTCCAATAAGTTCTTCCAAGCCCAGTACTTCAAGATTTTTGGCTTGGCTTATAGATGTCACCATTGGTCTCCATATGATTGGAAGACATCTCATGATCTTTCTTACCCTATCTTGTATTGAATAAGCTTTGCCAAGAGAGCGAATTTCGTTCACTATAGTTGTGAATCTTGAGTACATTTCATCGATTGTTTCTCCTTCATTCATTTCAAACAATTTGAACTTTTGAATGCCACTGTCAATTATTGTTTCCTTAACATGGCTTGTTCCTTCATGGTGATTTTGCAATGTGTCCCATACTTTCTTGGTCGTATCACATTCATCTACTCTTTCACTTTCTTCCCTGCTTAAAGCACATGATAAATATAATTGACCTTTTGAGTTTAGAAGTACCTTAGATCTTTCATCTGATGTCCAAATTGCTTATTTATTTTCAGTAGATGTTGAATCATTTTGATCTATTCTTGGTGTGAAGTCTCCATCTGTGATGATTCTCCACATACCAGTATATTATGACTTCAGGAACAATTGCATTTTACTTTTCTAGAAATAATAATCTGAGCCATCAAAGTATGGTGGTCTGTTTGAAGACCCTTTTTCAGTAATGTATTTAGCTTTTGGCATTATCTTCATGAATCTTTTGCTCTAACACTTTTTAGGTTTCTAATCCTTATATATTGGATTTGATGCCAATTGAAGTAACAATGTCAATTATAAGGAAAGGGAGTTTGAATTATAATTGCCCCTTTTTAAAAATTCCTATTTAAAACTGAAAGTTTAACCTAAGATTGATCTTGGTTATAAACGAAGAACGATCTTGGTTAGTGAAAAAAAACAATATCAATTTTATCAATATAAAATCTGATTGTAAAGCATATAATAAATAGAGATAGAGATAGAGAGATTACACAAGCATATATCCTAGTTCACCCAAACACGGGTTACGTCCAGTCCTCACAAATATGAGATTTTCCACTAAGTGCTCAAAAAAAGATCTTTCTTGGTTTTTCACAAATCAATCTTGATCTTTACACAGTTTCTACCTTTCTACCTAGAAAGAATTTTCACAGATTTACCTTACACTATTTCAGAAAAAATTTTGCATGCTACCTTTTAAAACATAAAAGGATTTTTACACACTACTCAAGCTATGTTATCAAAAATAGCCTTGAGTTATAAAGTAATGATGTTGAAAAGGTTAGAATTTGGGTATTGCTCAACTCTTGTTTAAGAAATAGATTCTATATTTAGAACTCAGTTATTACTTATCCTAACACAACACAAAGAATGGAACTGCAAGCATGAGAATGATTTTAACAAGCTTGAGTATGATTGAATGATTTATGTATTGCTTGGCACTTTGAGTTGTGTTTTGTTCTTCATCTTGAAGCTACATTTTATAGGCTTCAAGAGAGCTTAGGACATCTCATTTATCCGTTTAAATAAGGCTAGCTGTCATGAGAAAATGGATGGATAAGATCAACCAAAAAGCAAGAGCGTTCAAGCTGAATCCAAGAACGTTCTTGACATCCAAGATCATTCTTCGAATTGGTTAGAGATGAGTTGACTTGTACTTGTGATCCTATCAGTTGTCTGAAATGATTTCTAGCTTTAAGTCAAATGTGCAAGTCTTGATTGTAAGTACAACTTCAGTGTACTTTACAGCCTGTAAATTTGTACTTGCATTTGGCTCACTTGAAGAATGATCTTGCTTTGTACTTTTCATGAAGTATGTCTTTGATCGTTCAAATTATGGAATAATTCTGACTTAGATTGATCCTTGCTTATTCTTGATGAAGATATGAGATGAATAAAGCTTCTAGGATCCAATCTTTCACAAAGGAAACTGATCATTCTTATTTATGACATATGTGGAGAATGTTCTTCGTTTTCTAGAAATATGTCAAGAACGTTCTTCGTTTTACTGAAATATGTCAAGAACGTTTTTTGTTTTACTGTTCTTGCTTTCTTGATTTTAATGAGATCTGCTTTGAAATATTTGGTATCTAACTTGTTTTGACACACTCAAATACACATGTTAAATACCAAAATACTTAGAATCATAATTAGAATTCTTAATTAACCTTTTGTTTAATTATCATCAAAATATTAATTTGGGATTTTGTCTTAACAAACTTGTGCCATTGTGACCTTAATTTATGGTCTCGCACGTCCTGCACAGATCAATTTCCCATAATCTACATCAACCTGGTTTATTTAATGAAAACTTTCCAACATGGTTTGTTTAGTAAATTGGAGAAGTTCAAAAACCTTTTTCTTCAAACCGCAAACACCAACCTATTAAGCTGTCGCAAACTTTTTTTATTTCTTGTAGTGTATGTCAATTGGTGATATTGTTACTTGGGTTTGGCTTTTTTTTCTTTGGTTGGTGATTGTGCTAGAAACTAGTGAAGATGTATTTTTCCCTATGAAGACAGAAAAAATCTCAAGCAAAAACATAGTATTATAATGCTAGTATTAGATTTCTGGATGATAAGGAACTAATGAAATGAATGTTACTCTAATGAAAGTTGTTTTTGCGAACTTGAGATTTTGGACACTATTTTTGCTTGTATTGATTTTTTTTTTCTTTCTATTTTCTGACTTTTCCTCTCTCACAACAACAACAATAACCACCACTGCAATGCTATTTATGTGACGATAGCGCTTTCTCACTCAAAAACTTTCTCACACCACACCACGATTTAACCACAAGTACATTTTTTTCTCTATACTTATGCCAATATTTCGTTTTAGGGTTTCTGTTTTTTATCAATAGGTAACAATCAATGAACCAATTATGAAATAGGTATTGCATTTACAGTTGTTTGTTCATCGATTGGTACATATTATGAGCTAAAGGAAAACTCAACTCAAAGGTGTCGAGTTTGGGATTACATTATTTTGTTTATCGTTTCATTTAAATCTATGTTATCGAGTTTGGGATAACATCACCAATTGAGATACAAGTTGAAAGATATGTATTAACAATAAAGAATTCAATAACCAATGAGATATAAGTTGATGTGATATGATGTATTGAGGAATAATTTTATAATTCCAATATTGTTATTGTAACAATTAAATAGTTCATTAATTGAATTGTAAACTATCTTGTTTAAAGTTAGTTACAAGTTACTTTAATGATATTTATCATTGATCTGTAATATTTGTTTCTGTTTTATTGAGGCGTATGAATTCAATTATCAAATTTTAGATAATTGATAATACATGAATAATGAAGATTTTTTTTTTTTTTGGAT